>BROG01000045.1:1060000-1230000 GCA_030159075.1 Atrina japonica | reverse complement strand
ACATTAAAGATAGGAAAAAATCTTTTAGTGACCTGATATATTTATTCATATATTCATCCGATTTTCTTCAGGTATTTAAAATAGCGTTGAAAAGCATATATTTTATACAATACATGCACTTTCCAATAAAAATTATGTCCTGTAGTTTAAAAATAAATATAAAACACATAAAAATCGGCCGACTTTAACATAGTCCGAGCGCGTAAAGGACCGAGCTCCCCTCACCGAATAACGAAGTACATTTAATGTGAAGAAAGAGTTTATCTGAAAGGTCATTGCATGCGAAAATACAGATGGATTTTTTATGGTACGGGAAAACTCTAATTTCGGTAAAACAAATAACTTCGAAAAGAAGATCTTTTACAACAATAATAATCATTGTGACAGCTTATATCGTTTTAAGAATTTAGTCAAAATGTTTTCACGGAAAATAGATACATCTGCGTAATATGACAACAATTGTTTACACATACAAGAGTTTGCCTCACAGGAAATAAACATTCTAATGTCCTCTTAAGTAATGTCAACTTTAACAATTACAATGCGAGAAGAACTACGAATGTCCCAGAAATGAATGTATTATATATTTTATATGTTTTATGTCAAGGATGTGATACAAAATTGAAAAAAAAAACTTACGCATATAACAATTAATAATGGCAATTCTTTTTACTGATGTGAACGCGATACATTGTACATATATATTGTACACACACACACACACACACACACACACACACACACACACCTACCTACCTACCTACCTACTTACCTATATATATATATATATATATATATATATATATATATATATATATATATATATATATATATATATATATATATATATATATATATATATAATATTTCAACAAATTCGAAATTAAAGATACAACAGAATCATGTACATCATACTTAAACGTTTTACCCAGTCTTGACATGGATGTCAAATTGACCACTAAACTTTACAACAAATACCTTTGTCGTCTGTACGTGTTTATGTCTCTAAATGATCCGATACCTCTTCTATATGTGATCGATTTATAAAAGGAGATAAGTACAGGTACATATGGACAGGACATTTTGCAGTGCTCCTTGCCAATGACCCCCGTGTTTTTCGAATCTTGATTTTTTATTCTTTTCTTCAAAACATGATCAGTTTTATACGGTGTAACTGCATTTGGATGTAGTATGTTGTTTGACCATAATCCCTGGTATATCTAAAAATTATCAGGTTTTAAAGAAAAGAAGAAATAATCCAGATTTGAAAAAGGGTGTTTCATGGTCACGGGGTACTAATAGAAGTCATGTCCACAAGTACCTGTGAGGTAAATTACGTAGAGATTAATCGTCAAAAAATATGAGAAAGCGTGTTTGAAGTCAACATTTTACTTTACTCGATATAATGATATTGATTGCAAACTGAAATATTGAGTTACTTTTAGTAGATCTAGCTGTATCATCGTCTGTACCACATATGACGAATATTTATTCCTGATTTTGTCTTGATTTCGATTCGACAATGGATTTACTGCTGGTCTAAACAATCGGCAGGGGATGCTTACTCCTCTCCGACACCTTTGCTTTTCCCAGAGTTCGGTGTTTGTCCAAAAGTTAGCATAGCTCTATAATTGTCCCCTGTAATTCCTGTTAATTAACACTTTGCATAGGCGTCGGAAGCAAATTGAAAGTGGGGGGCTAAACCAACTTAAAACACACACACGCCAGAAACGTCTGGGAGCTAAGTCCCAATTTTCAACACCTATGTCTATCTTTGCAAAAAAGTGGGGGGGGGGGGGGGGGGGGGGGGGGGTAAGACCCCCCCCCCCCCCCCCCCCAAGCCTCCCGCCCCCCGGTTCCGACGCCTATGGCGTTTGATATCTGTATTTTATGCTATACAAATCAAACATAATGATTGATTATCATTTCCTGAAATCAATGTCTACATCTTTAGGAACATAGCGTTATGAAATGTCCACTTCATACACTGTATGCTTCTCTTCACTTTCTGGTTCGCCCATCACATCTGTGATACATTCGGAGAAATATGACTACGTTTACTGTAGACATCTTTATGGTGTGAATATCGATGCATCATGATCCCACCATAAGGTGGGTTCTCCTTTCGCTGTTTCGGCGTTTTCACATCAGAGGTGTGCCGACTGGGGTCATTACGTCCCAGCCTGAAAACCACTCAACTATCCGTCCGCGTAACTTATTCTTCATGGCCCCTTTATCTCGTTTCCTTGTAAGTCGAATTTAAATGCAACACTTTGTTTTACAATGTCCAAGTTTTGCTTGTTCATGTCTCCTATCTACCCTCCACAGCCACATTGATGCCTTTTCTACTTCCTTGTTGATGGTACGTTTGGTTTCAGGTATTTGGTAGCTACTTCTTTTTGAAACTGCAGTGCAACATCTAGAGTCTGCCATTATTTGCCATTCACAGGCTGTGCCAAGTTACTCGCGCCCTTCCACACTATTTCCCCGGCTCTTCTTTCCTGTGCAAATAAAGTTGACAAACTTCAGCTGCATGTTGACTTACTTCGGCTTCTTCCTGCTTCTACCAGAGGGTATGGTAGGACAATCAAGACGTTCAAGCCCCTTGGTCAAAGACAAAAAGACACGAAGAGATAATATTCCCCAAGATTGCTGGCTGTCCACAAAACTTGCAGCTTGGGTTTTCAGTCAACCTTCGTAACTGCTCCCTTGTACACCATTCCCTTCCTGTGACTACGCTGGTGTGTTCTGTATACCTTGAAATGCTTGTCACTCCCCCCTTCTACACATCCATGTCCAAAGATATTTTACATGTAGTTGGTCAATTCCTTACCCATGTAGGCAAGATTTTTGTAGGATGTAAAACTATCATATGTTGACAAGAGTTTTGCTGTTTGTTTGAAGGGTAATTTATGCCACACTCAACAGACTTTCAGTCATATGGTGGTGACCAATTACCCGGGATGAGACCACCAACCTTAATTGGCAAACTTTCTCGCAAAATCAGCTTAGGTTGAGCCAGACTATTTAAACAGGAAAGTTATCAATTTTTATATACAAACTATGGTAATCCACTTGTTTCGATAGTAATCAATCTTGGAATATCCTTGAAAATGTTTAACATGAACATATTTAGAAGCGAAATTTGTATTTCAGTTTAAAAATGTTTCGTCGAAATGCCTAATTTCATCATTTCGAAATAAAGTAAAGTTGAATACAGAATTCACTATTAAATTTGTCATTTCCGGTTCCGGGTTGGCGATTGAAGTGCGGCTGTTTATGTTGACGTTAAAAAACTAAATCATTGAAGAACTGTTAACAGCTTAATCCTGTTTGAATGTTAATAGAATACAAAGCACGTGCTTATATTGTTTATATCTCATAACTCAGGCTCCAAGTAAATGAACCAGTCTTAGACTTAAGTCGAATTTCAATCTAGAACTAAAAGTTTATTCACCAATGTTTATACTAAAATGTTGAAATTAAAACACGTTGTGGTATACACCAATGCATCTTCTATTATTTGAGAAAACAACAACCTGGGTATTTTCACCGAATTCCAATTTAGACTCCAGTCTAGCATTTACGATATTCCCAAATGCAACCCAATACAAAGACTTGTCTATAATAAGGCTACGAGTAGTATTTTTATACAATGACAATACTCGTGCTTAGCCATTTTGAATTTGTGAAACATGTAATGATTTCACAAAAAATGCTAAAGGCAGTATGACCGAATTGTGAAGCATTGTACAATGTATTTCAAATCTTACAATAGAGTTAATCGCATCAGTTTAACTGATGAAGTCTAATTGACAGAAACGATGGTCTTACAACTTTGGTATTATGTTTAGAATATTTAACCCAATTATTGACGCAGACAGACAGACAGACACAAAAAGACAGATGGATCTACATAGTCAACTCAAAGATCGGGATTTACTTCGCAATCCGACCAAACGCGATAAACAACGTATAATTATACATTTGTCATTTTTGTTACTGTCTTTTATGCCTTGTAAGTCGTAGGATTTGACATGAATGGCAATTATAAGTTCAACAATACATACACGG
This sequence comes from Atrina japonica, assembly GCA_030159075.1. Classification (NCBI taxonomy): domain Eukaryota; kingdom Metazoa; phylum Mollusca; class Bivalvia; order Pterioida; family Pinnidae; genus Atrina; species Atrina japonica. The sequence goes on along the minus strand of BROG01000045.1, from coordinate 1,225,926 downwards.
TCAATTACATCATCATAATGGGAAATGGCTTTTTACATCATTATCATCGATGCTTGAAATAGAAAGAAAATAACTGTTATGTGTTGTTTTGGGTATGCGCTAGACTGATAACTCCGTTTGCATCGATATTATATACGGTGAATGTGGAATAAAATCAAAAGGATTTATGAAATCAATGACGCAGAACAACTTTTATTGATTACTACTGTTCACGCTTACGTCACGCTCAATTTTAGTTATACGACTTTAGTCATGTTCTAACGACGGAGGAGAGAAAATGGTTGCAAATATCACGTATCTTTAGCAAGTAAACCTACATACTTTTCCATAGTATCAGGGATCGAGCTTCACACCTTACACAGTCTCATCATCGTCATCCAAGGAATCTATATATACTGGTGTTTTACGCCACACTCAACTTGACAATATCCAAGTTATCTGGTGGCGACCAGTTTTTAATGGTGGAAGAGAGAACCTGATTGCAATGTATCTAGGAAGAGAGAACCGGCCTTCCACAAACAAAATATTCTCACAAATTCAGCTTTGGTTCGAGTGATGCCCGACCCTGAACTGACAAGAGGCGAGAAACCTCATGGTAAAACAAAAATAACAACTTGGCTTACGAAAGTATACTAGCAAACTCTTCACAATATCAGCTTAGGTTCCGGCGGGGTTCAAACCCATGCTGATTATGCCCTTGTAGTCGAAGACCGGGGTAATTATTGTTTTAGTCAGTTTATATGCAATACTGCTGGGTAAATTGAGTTCGATAATAACCAACATTTGGCATTATACTAACTATACTTTACATATATCCATGAATGACATTCTCGATGGTATAGCATGTATTAAACACATCGTTCGGTTTTAGTTTTCCAGTTGAATAACTTGACCCTGATTCCTGACATTTCTAAACTTAAAACTATTTATTTCCCCAAGTCCGATGGTTCTTGAAAATATTTAAGCGCCTAGTCATATTTCAACTCCTCTAAAATATGTTATCAATTGAATAACTAAAATAACGAGACACGTGACAAGTTTGTCTGACAATGATCATGTGGTTTTGTAGAAGCAAAACACGGAAAAGATAATAATTTATGCAGTGTGACCAAAACTTTATTTTCGCATAACTTTATGTTTTTGACAATTACTACAAAGAGTTGGTCATCTTATTGACATATACAATGTTCATAAATGAATGCCTATAATTCAGGCAATATAGACTTCGAGGTAACACAGTTTGTATGTGGAACTTACAGAACACCTTAGACAGTATGCTCTTTTTATCCGAATGTATTTTTAAAAAACAATCAAATACTTATGTATTACCATTTTTCGGGTATTGAATATTTTATGATTGAAAAATGATAATTATAAAAATAAATAATCATGGGGTCCTATTTCCAAACACACATGGATGAAATAGGTTTACAGAGACATTCGTTTCAGATAAATTGTCTCGGATGATCTTAAAAGCATGTGGTACCATTTATCTAGGATGATCTTATAACTTAAGTATCGAGTGGTGGTTTGTTTCAGATGCTCTCAGAAATCTAGCAGTGCCAATTTTATTTAGTAACTGGTGTCATGTTCAACACCAAGAGTAAGCTATTACCAAACTACCATAGAAATAGCCTAACAGGAATTAACATGTCCCCATATAATGAATCACCTACTCGATATTCCATGTGTTTCAGGATCTAACAATAGGTGTAAATCAAAGTAGACTCGGGTATGATCTCGTACCAGAATAAGATGGTTACCTTTGATAAACACACATATAAACGATTCCCTTGTCGCTGTGATATAAAAAACCCCAGAAAGACACATAAATTAGCAATGTTTTATTAGAAACCGATCTGCATTGAATGGACAGAACACTCTAATTTAACATAAATATCTAAATGATTGTGAAATAAATAATAAAAAGGTCAAATTCTAAATATCCAATTCTCGACTTGGATTACAGCATACGCTCACACATTCCTGAACACACTTTGTGAACTGCTTGCTGACTGCAACATTAGTTACATTCAAAACTACTTACATTACAATTTTACATGCACAAGCAAATTTGATGATCACTATGGTAATGGAAATACAATGCTGTGTATCTGGGTAAAAGTATCTGTGATGTCCACAAGTGGTCGAATGCCGCCAACATTCAACTGATACACCATGTAACCTTGTTGTCAATGGTAAATTCTACACAACACAACACAACTGCAAATTTGATGACGTCATAAACAATGATGCTTATAGAAAGCAGTTTGATGCATTTCAATAATTCAGCGGACATTATTCCTGTTCATGTCACTTGGCCTACGGTATAGGATTCCACATGTTGTTTGAAAGCCCTATTTAAAAACGTGAAGCCTGAAACGCTCATCCGTGTATCGACGCATACCAATGACTAATGAAATCAAAGACAAAATGGACAGTAACGTTTGATATTGAATTACTGTCCTGGTAATAAACTGGTTCTCTGTAAACATATGCCAGTAATTCTATGTTGATAACAAATACTGAGTCAGTCTACAATAGACCTATCGCCAAGTGTCTGACACCTGGCTGTCCATGTGCTTTTTTGACGTCAATCGATTGTGATGTCATAATCACATAAGCGTTTGACATGCCATTAAATTGTGACGACATAATTGAAAAGCAAAAAGGTGTCGTGTTGGACATTTGGCGATAGGTCAATAGGTATAGCATCATTCATTTACAATACCGTAGAACAGATCCCAACATGATTCAAAATTGCATACCATTTATGTTTCTCACATTATGTTGGAACCTGGGTATTTGTGAAATGGTTTTAATTAAAGAGACATTATATGTTTTCCAAAATATTTATTTCGTTTTTACTACTTAGATTGATGTAAAATAACAAATAAGATCTATACAAAGACATAGACATTCTTATATCCCTGTATATTTTGTGAAAAAACGATAAGGTTTAAGGTCGAATTAATCATTTGTAAACGAATTATTTCCAAACTCGGTTTCTTCAAGCAATTTTCACACAAAATATAGGAATTTAAGAATTTTTATGCCAGTGTATATCTTTTTTGTTATTATACATCAATCTATGTAGTAAAAAAAGAAACATATTTGGGGGAATGCCCTTTTAAGATATAACTGGATATACTATTTGTCAGTTAAAAAGTGCACGATCTCAACAATGCATTGTTAGCATTCATGTATTGTATTTTACACAGCTATGGATAGTAACATTAGCTACATCTCTTAGTTTTAACAATGCACTTGCTGTTAGCATTCATGTATTTTGCACTGCTAACAAAATCAACATTTATAGATACAATATGCATCATATTTACTGCAATGCCTTAATTGGTAATCATGTCAGAATCTACTGTGGTTATAGATTTCATCTTTTTTTAAATTTTATTCCAAATGTACGCCGATCTTTAAACGGATTGTTTTTTGTTTCACAAAACAATCATTGGTAGGTGTACAAACGGATTCTGTCATATTACAGCATTTAGATAATACTAGACCAATTATTGTGATATTGCCAACTTGACTATTTACAACTGATGTTTATAGTCAAGAATAATTGGGTCCCTGGCTGATTGAAATCAAAGGCAGGTAAGATTTTAGTCTCATTCAATAGGTGTCAATAGTGGCGTAAACTTACCGTGACACATTATAAGAAATCATTTTCAGGAGTTGCTGGTGGCAAAATGTCTTGTTCTGATAAAAATGAAGTTCCATAACTGAACTTGGACACAAAACTACGAAGTTAAACTGCCACAATTTAGTATAGGGCATATAATTACAGGAATTTTTCCCCAATTCGCATGTGCATTTCTGACAAGTTCCCTAAAATTTTTTTCCCAGATTATCCCATTTTCTATATACACTCATTTAACATATCACCCACTTCATTTTTTACAAGGAAAAACAACTACAAGTATTTAACTGGGCATTAGCTGTGTGTTTTATTTTAAATATGTCTCCCTTTTATTACTTAGATTGATAGACAATAACAAAACAGAGATATACACAGGCATACAAATTCTTAAATTCCTATATATATTGTAAAAATTACTTGAGAAACTCGGGTTTGGTACTTTTTCAATTGCAATCAAGTTAACTCAACCTTACTATTTGTAAATGAATAACACACTGGACCTGACATTATCTTCACAAAATATATAAATACATTTAAGACTTTAATGCCTGCGTATAGCTCTTATTTGTTATTTTACATCAAGAACAAGTAGTAAAAGTAGAAAAAAAACAATTTTGTTCACGGTAAACACTGCTAATGCTCCTTTAACTACTCATCCATTGCTAACACCACCATCGGATACCCTTCTCATTTCAAATAATTCAACCAACACCACGAAATATAAAGGTACTTGTATAGGGAACTTTCTCAACTAAATGCACACGCATCTATAGATTGATAAATCTATTTGGTATGGTATATTCTTAAATACTTTACAAAAAACAAATCCCACAATTCAAAAACTGGTCTCCAATGTAAAAGTCCAATATTCTGAACTGTACAACAGGCCAATTTTCAATATTTACAAAGTAGTTCTAAATATAAATACATTTTTTACAACTAATGTGCACTGCTTCTACAAATTGGTAATAAGTTAAGGCAAATTTCTTGATTTTCAATACAATGTTTCCACTCTGAAAAATTTAAAAAAGGAAAAAGACTTACAAATATCAAATTCAAATACTTTGTACAAGAGTTCCGATTTAAAATGTGTAATTCAGATGTTAAAAAAGACATAAACTCGAGGAAACATAAAAAAATATTTTGGAAGACGAAATAAAACTAAATTTTAGTAAAACATTCAGAAAACAAGCACATCTTACATGTTGTAATGATACAAGTACAGAAAGCATGTTTTATCAAAGCGACACAACTGGTTAATTTTGATAACAATACACACAAAACACATAAGAAAACAAACAAAATTATATAGAAGGAGAAAATCAAACCATCAGGATGACTTATTACAAAATAATTCTTAGGCCAACCAATGAGAAATTTCTAGTCTAAGTACCCCTGGATTTATATTTTGATACATGGCTTAATCTTAATTTACACTGTACAATAAAATAAGCAAACACTTGACATAAAACTCAGATGTTTACTTCAAATAATTTAAACTCAACTAAAATACTGTGAGACAACTGACCACATGGTTAAAAATAGTATTGAATAACTTGGTGGTCTCCAAGATACTGTAGTAAAGAAAATCACAATCATATCTATACCGCTCTGGTTGAGATTTCCTTATCCACTCCACATGCCTAAATAAAATTATATTAATCTCAATCCAAGAGGCTCAATAAGGGTTTGGTTTTCAAGGATCTTACCCAAAGGATTGATTTTCTATTGTCATGGTTGATTAATTTTCTCCCATCATTTTATGTAAGCTCAATACTTTATAAACACACACACATGGTTGAAAAACTGGTGACACAAGGATATATTTATATACATGCCAAAATGTTTGTACTTTCGGTAAAGCAAGTTAAGGTTGTCAACTGGTTTTTGTCCGGAGGTATCAGTCTGCCAATGTCCAAGATAAGTTTCGTTTTTGGTGACGTATCAAAACTGAGAAAAGGTGACCCTATAACTTAATTTTTATGTATGTCAAACAATATATTTACAACTGTAAATGCTTTCAAAATAATCCATCTCTACTGGCTATGAAGGAAAAACTCAAATATATGTATTATCTAGAAAAAATTATTGCTGTAAACAATCAAAGAATAACCCAGTTTGATAATCAGTGGAATCTTTTTAAAGATCTACTATCATAGTATATATGTATACTTTTTTTTTTATATATACATGTGTATATATATATATATTTAGATGTATAATTCTTTATCTTTATCATTAGCAGAATGGCTTGCAATTATCAATGTATGTGTATACATATATTAGAAACAATGGTTACAGAATCCATGTGTATATATGATAAGTGATTGACCAAATAAGACTCTCTTTTCTTTTCTATCCATCTCTCAATCTCTCTTTCTTTTCTTAACCTTCATCTCAACTCCTGAACTTGATTATTCTACATCTTCAACGATCTGCCTCTACACTTTTACTCTTCTAAAAAATCCATTTTTTCCATCCGTTTTGCATGATTGATAATTTATTAATGGTACATGTATGTACTGATTATATATTGTATGGATTCTATATTGTATTATTGTACTGATTGGAAATATGGATAAAAATAAAAAATTAAAAAAAAAAAAAAAAAAAAAAAAAAGTTCAGGTTGTCATCACTATGGTGTTGACAAAGAGACCTCCCCCCTAAAAAGAGGAGTAAATCTGTGAATGACAACAAGAGAATTATCTTAGTAGGTAATAGGGGTTCTATGACCAACAATGGAATAATTATGCAAAGAGTGCCATTGCCAGAACAATCTTGTGCTAAAGCATCATATAAATAACACACATAATAACTGTGTTTTGTAAAGTGTTTGTAGTAACATCAAATTAAATATTTCTTAAGTCTTAACCCATTTAACTCTAAAGATACATTTGGACTGGAGTAAGTTATTGATTTACAGAAGAGTCCATTGTTTTTCAGGTGTTGATGAGTTAATATGTTTTAAATGCATGAAATGCACCAAAATACAACCTAATAGATGTAGATTTTTAAAGAATGAAACTCAAGTTTTACGTAATATCAGATTACTCTGTGTGAAGTTACATAGGTCCTCAACATAACCATAAAACCAATTGTAGGTCTATCAAGGTGGCACATGTTTACAAACACAATGAGTCTAAATTAAATCATAACTTTTGTGTTAGCAGGTTACTTGTTGACACAAAAGTATCAGAGCTTCAGTACTGCATGGAATCCATGCAAGGCAATATATTTTATCTGTACACCTTTTATTGGAAAATAGGCCATATTGTTTTGGTTTTTGACAAACCCTGGATGATCTACTTTACCTTGGTATACCTATAAATACATATGTAAAACATAATGAACACAAAATCATATGGAAGTATGTTTCTAAAAAATATAATAATCAAATAAAATGTTCATACAAACAACAGTAATAGGTACTTTGGAAGCGTCTGGAAAGAAAAAGTTTCACAGAATTATATATAAATATTTTAAATTTGATTGAAAAATTTGGAAGAATGTAACATTACTGCAAAATTTGGGATAGTTTTTGTGTGCATTATATCGTGTGTTGGGGATGCATTGCATGTTACATGATGTGTGTGTGTATGTGTAAAAGAAAAAAATTAATCCACTATACATGAATATTTTTGTCCGTTCTTAACTACCATAATTAGAATGTTACCATCATCTGATTAAAAACTAACGGTTGTCAAGCATTTCACAACCTTCAATGTAGCAGCCCATTTAACAACCATGATGTTATATCGGATATTTATTAATGTGTACCTATACATTCACATATGTTGGAATTAAACTATGGGAAGTGATGCACAAAGTTGCATTGTGGTTATTTCCAATAATTCATAGACCCTCTTAACTTGTTTCCCCCTAACAATACATTTGGACTGGTATAAGTCATTGATTTACAGAAAAGTCCATTGTTTTTCTGGGGTTGATGAGTTAAATATGTAAATTGACTGATTGCTAATGAATCATAATTTTATCAAGCAAATGATATGTCTGAACTTTGCATTGTAAAAATAAATATAAACAACAAAACGAAATTTTACAAATAACATTACACAAATGTTTTGCTAGGAATAATTTTGTTAATATAAACTTTGGTTAACGAAGTTTTTAAGATACCACAGAATAAGTCATGGGCAATTAGCAATTGTGTTCAGATATACACCTTCCTATTTCGTTGATACTGCTGCAAAAACAAAAAATTGCAGAACTGTCACACACGACAAATGTATTAGACAAAACTTTAAAACATGATTTTATCAAAAAAGATATTTGCATTCTGCTTAACCAATGAGAATTAAAATCTGAAATTGAAAAAATTTCATTTGCAATAAATAAATTTGATCTATTAAATAATTGGGAGAATAAATAAATTTGATCTATTAAATAATTCAGAGAAAAATTGGACACACAAACTTTTACAAAATTACTATTGTAACAACAATTCAAAATTACTATTGTAACAACAATTCAAAATTACTATTGTAACAACGCGACAGTGTAACCATTATTAAATTCATGTATAAATATATACATAGTCGAACCTGCATAAATTGAAATCTGAGGGGAATGAATTTTTCTTTCAAATAAAAATAAGTTTCAAAATAACCAGGTTATAATGGTAATAAAGAAATATGCCCTTGTAATTAAAATAATTTAAGATAAAGCTGGATTTCAATGTAACAGGCTTCAATGAACGAACATAAAACTGAAGACGGGTTTTATTTTAAATGAGTTCAAGGAGCATTCTGAGATTTCCGTGAAGTTTTGAGTAAATGCATCAATTACTTTAAAATAATATACAGGTATATACACTTATATGTATTTAGATATGAATATTCATACTGTATATGTAAATGGTGTATCTAGATATGAATATTCATACTGTATATGTAAATGGTGTATCTAGATATGAATATTCATACTGTATATGTAAATGGCACAAAAACATTTCCAAAACTGATAAATTAATCTTGATATGAACTTTTGACTATTCCATTTGGCAAATCCCTATAATATATCAAAAATACCTTGAACTTTCAATCACATCTCTGCCAGATTTGTTTAAAGGATCATGAACTTCTTAAGTACAAGCAATATCCCATCTTTGTAAAATCCTATGAATAACTGTCAAAAAGCACTTTGTCTCCAAGTAGATAAATAAGATCTTAATACAACTGTCTAAAATCTATTGGAAGGTTGTGTTAGAACCAACATTTTTCTCAGGTTGTAGTGATGAAATTTTCTGATGAATAGGAGACTAGACGAACCTTGAGCATGAAAACAGACCAATATACTGAACAAATATTTTAACCAACCTTGTAAAAGCTATACTCATACTGGAGCACATATAATTTGACAATTATCCAGTTGACTGGTACAAGAACACTTTGAATATTGCTCTTTTTCCTTTTTACTGACTACTGCCAAACACACGAAGAAATAAAAGGTCATGGGTCATGGATATGCAAATCAAACATTAGTTACTTACAATATTATCATAAAATATGTCAAAAATAATGATAGCATCAGTAAGCATTTACAGCCTGCTGAGAAACTCCAACAAACTGAATACAGTCAGTCAGCACGTGAAGCTGACACTCTACTGACTCACTCAATCAGATTTCATAACGACCACACAAGATCCATAAGAATGAAATCAAAATACCAACTTTAAGTACAGGTTTAAATTGTTGAGAAATTCAAGAACAATCAGAATGAATTTTTTTGCTGATGCCAAACTTTTATTCACAATGTAACTAACTACCTAACAACACGAGATGTCATGGCTTAAAGCTTGATAGTCTAATAACTCACTTCACATGGGTCGTCCCCATACCAAACTTTTCAATCCTAAACTCAGTAAATTAAGCAAACGGAAATGTATATATAAAGGCCACTGTTGTTTTTCTGGAATGACTTTCACTGGCCAATTTGACAGCAGTATCCATGTAGAGAGTTGATCCATATATAACTGCATAGATGTCATGGGAATAGATGTTGTGCAAGGGTTGTCTATTTTTTAAAAAAATTTCAAGGATTCAATAGAAGGTCTACAGAGCATCCCTGTGACATTTAATGAATTGGACATAAATTCCATACAACACTGCAAGAATTTACTAACATCTGTAAAGGTTGTATTATGTGCAATGAAATCAACCAGAAATGACCCAGTACTGTTGTGATAATTTTTTGCCATATTTACAAATATAAAATTCCTATTAGAGCTGAAATGTGTAGACATCTGGTCTGAAACTGTAGGATAAATATGTGGATGATTTAAAGTCAAAATCTAAAATGAGTATTAGTGTAATTCTATGAATTACTGACACTCATATCATAAAAATTTTGAATCCCCCCAAAAATTAATATCTATTCCAGGAACAACATTTAGCATGAAAATAATGAGATTTACGCTTTAAAAAGCGATAAGAGGACATGTCCTTAAAGGGACATAACTCAAAACAAACTGATGATATTTTGTTTCTCTAAGTGGTGAAGATTAAACTTACTTTGTAAATGAATACAAGCAAATTCCATCCTGCATACTTCCCTCGTTTCTGTGGCATAATGTAACATTTAATTGCATTTTTCAAAATTAGCAGATAGTGCATCACACAGAATTGATTACGGTTTTGAATTAGTAAAACAAAAATAAAAATTGACTTAAAAAGCAACATTATTTACATGTAATTTTTTATTCAAAAATACTGAATTCATTTTTCAAAATTAATGCTAACCCCATTTTAAATGAAAATAATTATTATTTACTATAAGATTTCATTAAGACGTGGATTTTATATAATACATGAACCTATCTTAGCAAGACTTTGTTCAACAACATTCATGAATACAACTTACACCTAACCTCTGTACATCTCACTTTACTTGAAAGTTTATACACTAGGTTTACAGTCTTGTCAAAAAGTTTTATGTTTCTATAAGTTTAGGTCAAAACAAAAATTGCTATCACAGATGTGTAATTTTATTACCCCCACTTAACAGTGAGTTCATATTCAACAATTGAAAAAAAAAATCATTATGCCTTATGTAAAGCTATACACAAACCATCTCATGGTCAAAATTTTATCAAAATCATTTATGCAATCAACCTGTGAAAAAATTAAAATAAACAAAATTTGTATTTACAGTAACTCACAAAAACAAAAATACTGTAACACAAACTTTGTGTGGAGGCATACAATTTCGTATCTTAGAAAAATAAACAAACACATGTCTCCAGAAATGGACAAAAAATCCTCAAACAATGTACAATACCATAATACAAATTCTTCCACTATAACTTTGTACTGTTAACATGAATCTGACTCCAAGAAGCAGATAATATTACTGTATATTAGGTTAGAAGTTGCATCTATTATATTCCAAATGTATTGTAATAGTAAAAGTGATATGTTTTTCATTTTGAAACAGATCACAAGTTTGTAACGATTGTCTGGTAAAAATACTGAAAACAAGTCAATACGTCTAGTACAAACTCATATCATATCGATTAATCCATGAGTAAGATTTCTTTGAAATTTTGATGATGTTACAAATAGTATAGTGAAATTCATATAACCTGGCAGGGTGTAGTCTTGTGAACCCTTTCTTGACTGGACCAGTTTAAATCGTAGGTAATAAAGCATAACATGAAAATTACAAAGACTGGAGTAATTGTTCCTACTTGTCAATATACATAAGAGAGTAAGCAATAGAACATTTTTCCAACGCAGCTTGTCATGACCGAAAAGTGAGTAGAATCATCCGTATGATAATCAAAAGGTTACTCCACCCCAACATTTTATGTGAATTGAACAATACATAAGAAGTACTTGGTGATTTATATATCTACAAAAATTTCAACATGTTAAAAACGTGCATACAATATTTTAAAAACTCTCTGGTAAAACATGTTACACCTCCGAATATCATGATAAAATACTAAATAAGTCTTGATAGCTGATGTGGTTGGTGCTTTTTATCAGCTATTAACAATTATTATATATAATGCATGTAAGGGTTAATGGTAAATAATACATTGTATATCTAGCTGTAAACTTTATCCCTAGAAATGCTCAGCTACATTTAATTTTTGCCTCTGTTAAAAGGGCATTAGCTGTGGTTTTTTCGAGAAAAAAAATTATGTCATTTTTACTACTTAGATTGATGTACAATAACAGATAAAAAAAAGGCATAACGATTATCTTAAGCCTAAATATTTTGTGAAAATAAGGTCAGGTCCAGTGCATGTACAAATAGTAAGGTCGAATTAACCACTTGCAAACAAATAATTGCCAAACTAGGTTTCTCAAGCAATTTTCACAAAATATATATAGGAATTTAAGAATTTTAATCCTGGTATATCTCTTTTTCGTTATGGTATGTCAATTTCAGAAGTAAAAAAAAGCTAGAAAATATTTTGAATTTATTCCCCTTTAACCAATTCATCCAAGATACGTCTGGACTGGTCCAAATCATCGATTTACAGAAGAGTCCATTGTTTTTCAGGGATTGATGAGTTAATTTTCATCTTTTAAGCTTTTAAATATGTTAAATGTAATGACACATAAAGGTGAAAGTGAACAATTTTGAAACATGATAAAAATCTAGGGTGATATTAATGTTATGTTTTTAGGTGCCAATTGCCAAAAATAAGCAGGAGCCAAATTTCCATTGTATACAGTATTCTAGCTTAGATGTAGTTCTTTGTCACTTCTATCCTCCAGATTTATGTCATGTTTAGTGTAGATGTAGTTCTGGGTCAGTCTTTTAAAGAACTTTTTGTATCTGTTATAGTTCATATAAAAATCAATCGCATTTCATAACGTGCTACTTCATAACAAGCAGCACCACGTTTTTTTTAAGAATACTTCCTGTATAAATGTAAAAATGTTGAGCTTTGTTGTTTAAAAACTCAAGAATGAAAATTTCCACACAACCTTACATGACTTAAACGATGATTCACCTTAAAATGGCTTATTAAGCAACATATCATTTTGTTTTCAGTGCATGTGTACAAGCAAAATATTGATAGGCTTTGTCACTCTTCCTCAAATTAATTTACAGAATCCAGCTTCATTCTCACGTAGTTTTGTGAGTTTCTTATCTGTTAAGTACTTGTTTCCTTCATTCTATCAATAACTGCATTGAGAAACTGGTAATAAAGCTAGTCAATTATTTTGAGAGTATAAATTAAGTGTCACTAATGTTCTTTATTTAGACGTCTATTTCAGTCCTTCTTCACCCCTTCCATCCTCCGAAAATTCATCGGATTGGTTCAGACCTTATTTCAAACAAGGGGTTGTTATTGTCAATATTAGTATTCAGGCTACCATTTTAATGAAATGACAGGTATTCCACCATAAACACAGCTTAATATGAACAGGCAAAAAGCTACTCCTTGCAAAACCCCTGCTTGGCTTCATACAACAATTGGGGCTAATACTTTTATATTCTTCAAGTGTCTTTTGTAGCAGAGTATTTTTATTTTGCTCTTGTCAATTATGGCCTTTTTCTTGTGGCATGGTTTTGTTGTCCATGGCATGTTAAGATATTTTGGTGATGAGTTAACTGTGAAAGATAAGTACACAAGAACTATCATTGATGAAAGTATTAATCATGGTTTATCCTACTAAATCATGCTTGGTACATGGGGCAAAAACTGAGAGCAATTGCTGACTAACAACAACTTTTGTAATCTTTTCTTACATAACACCTGAACTTAGCAAAATTACTCTCCATTCACCATCTGCTGTTTATTATTAATTTTGCCATTGGTATTTCCCATAGAATTTTTACTCTTACTGATCTTAGAATCAGACTCGCTTCCACTCTGGGGCGTTCCATTACGAGCAGATGGGGGATACCTTGGATTTCCTTTCATTTTCCTCTCTCTTTGTTCTTTTGGTATCACATTTGATTGTGAATTTGTCATTGGAGCTGAATTCGTTTTGCTTTTCTGTGAATTTGACGCGGACGACTTGGGTTTACCACTTTGGTTTGGGGGTGGGGACTGACGTGCTTTATCTGTTTCAGTTTTTATTGAAGGTTCTGTTTTAATTGGATTATTTTGATAGGAATATGAGCTTTCATTTGCTCGAGACGATTGTGGAGCTCGAGCACTTCCACCGCGATAATTTGAAACACTATTGTCAGTCTCTGTCCCAGATGCTGCACTCCCATTCCCACGGAAACGGGGACGATTTCTCCTTCGCCTTCTTCTTTCAGGCCGACGATCAGTACCTGAAACACTGTCTGAAAGATAAGAATAAGACATTTCTTAAATATAGGTCACTCACTTGTAATCACTGACAGTCCTGATAGTCATGGACTTTTTGAACTATTGTATATCCTCTTTAATGAAGAGAGTTCACCTTGAAAGCAGGAAATTTAATAAAGAAAACTTCAAGCTGAATTTTGGAGACTAAAATAAATGCGAAATTCACTCAAAGACCAAGAGACAAAAAGAACGCAATTGAAAAAAACAAATCATTCAAGTCGAATATTCATTTCTTATAAAAATTACAGTTAAAGCATTGTCTACTGACATTTTTGTCTTTATCAAAATGGATATTTTTTAGGTACATCTTTTTGTATGAAATATGACAAATAGGTATAATATGCAAACTGAAGACTCTGATGTTGTGACTTACCTTGATCCTGACTGTTTATGCTGGCATTATCTAATACTGTGTCATCATCATCCGTCATACGTCGACGTGACCTTGCATCACGATAGTCGTCTGTGTCATATGACGCTGGAAAGAAAGTTGATAATTAACTGTAACAAGTGTACACCAAGTTGTACAAGAGGTTAAGGGAGTCTCATAGAGTCCAGGAAACTACAAAACCTCTAATCCATGGATGACAAAGCCCACTTTTCATTGCCCTTACTTTCAAAATGCTACAAATTAAATAGGAAGAGAAAAGGACCAGTAGTTTTTGATAAGTTGAAAATGTTTTCTAATTCTATTTGTGATGCATATTCCCATGTTGTTAAATGGCAGCTAAGTGCAATAAGTCACCTATGATGTAAATAATCTGCATGTTGTTAGCTGGCAAAAACAGTGCAATAAGTCACCTATGATGCAAATAATCTGCATATTGTCATATGGCAACAAAGTGCAAAAGGTCTTCTGGATGACCTTCCAGAGGATAACAGTGAACGATCACACATTTTCTCTCTCCTAAAACGATCACGGTGTTTTGAATTTGTGGATTGGGAATAGCTTATAATAACATCAGGCCCATCTCGGACAACCCATCATATATAACATACATTTCATTAAAAAGTTATTCACTGTTTCTTAAATTCACATATTTATCAACACTGTCAATATAGCGAATATTAACACCAAGATTTATTTTCTAACAGTAAAGTATCCCCTCTCATCAAACTTTTTACATTTTGACAAAGATACTTTAGCTTCCTCTGCCAAATGTTAAAATTTCTTGAATAATGTTTTAAATATGGCTGGAATATTCTTCAGTTTAGTGCTTTGTTAAATAACTAAACAACAATAAGAAGTACAGAACAATTTCATCATGCTATCATACACATGCATAGTTTGCTATCAAATGGTTATGACTGATCATATCTATTACAACATGCTTTATACAGATCTATAACAATTCTACAGGAGTTTTAAATACATGTGACATTAGTACCATAGACCCAACCCACCCACAACAAGAACCAAATGGGCCTTATAGGTCATCCTCTCCTATCTTCAATTCAAATGACCCAGGATTAATGAAATGCATGATTTTTGTAACTGTTGCATTAGAGATGCTTGATATCAAGTTTGAATTGAATTATTCTTTTAATTTTGTTTTTATAAAAAGTTGAAAATGTTCAAAAGTTTACAAACAACAGAAAGCACGTTGATGGATGGCAATGGATTACAATAAGTCACATGATCTTCATGTGACCAAAGTAAGTGATTATAGGAAACTCTTAATATGAAACAAGTATTAATGACAATATTTCCATACAAAATAAGGTGGATCTGGAGAGAAATATCCACTTAAATGGTTCCAAATTGTTTTTTACCCATATAAGTGAGTCAAAAGAAACACCCATAAATAATGAAATAGTTCTATAAAATATACACCTAAAACAGATGCTAGAGGAATCTCTGACAAAAACAAAAAGGTTCTGAAGTAGAATATTTTGTAAAGGATAACAATACATTAACATATTTATCTAGACTATTTGTCCACAAAAGGCTACACTATAAAGAAAATACAAGCACACAATTTTTGGATGTTAAGACCTGATTGATTGTCTCCCTTGGTTGAAGTTTGCTGCTATACTTGACAATTAAAGTATGTGATGCTATGTTAAAGTAAAGGCACATGTCTGACATTTTTCCTTGAAGTATGGAAAAGAAATTTAAAAGAAAACAACATACTGTATCTGTTGTATTTATAATCTGTGTCGTCTCGCATTTGGTAATTGCTTCTTTGATGATAAAATGGTTCTGAAGAGTAAAAACATGATATTGATACAGGATAAAGAGAATTTCCTGGTCTGACTAGATCTGAAAACAAATGTGTTTTAGAAACACTATGCTCCCCTAAACTAAGCCTTTATAATGATTATTAAGTCCCATAACTCTGGTAAATACTGCCAAAAGTTGGCTATAATCGAACTTGTCTTACATCTCATTGTTACAAAGCATTGTACCAAATCTGGTTAAAGGGGCATTAGCTGTGTTTACCAAAATAAATTATTTCTATTTTTTCTACTTTTATTATTTGTACTTAATATACAATAATAAATTAGAGCTATACTCAGGCATGGAAAATTCTTATATTCCTATAGCACTGTATATATTTTGTGAAAATAAGGTCAGATCCAGTGTGGTATTCATATACAAATAGTAAGGTGGAGTTAATCAATTGCAAATGAAAAAAGTTCAAACCTGGGTTTCTCTAACAATTTTCACAAAATATAAAGAAACTTAAGATTTTCTATGCCTGTGTATATCTCTTAATTGTCATTGTATATCGAAGTAGTAAAAAACGAAAACAATTTTTTAATATAAAAACACAGTAATGCCCCTTTAAAGTATCAGGAAAATTACTTGACAGAATGTCGCAAATTGAAAAAATAATACACAAAGACCCAAAACTGTAGATATCCTATGATCTTCAATCTTGTGGGCTTTAAAATCAATTCACATGAGAAATAAATAAATTGACTATTGCTCAACAAGTACTTAGAGCATTTTGATTTAAACCACAACAATTCACACCTCAGTTGGAGGCCAATCCTCTCCGGATATCAAGATGATTAAATGGGGAGGTTTGCTAGATTACTTGAAAAAGGTTGGTGCCCCTCCTCTCCCCCAGGTACATTTTAACCAGTACCATATGTTCAAATGGCGATTAAGCTTAATAAGTCATTAACAACTTTTTTTCAAACTTTGATGATTCTGTAAATACACAAGTTTAAAAATCTATCATTCAGCATAAAACTGTGTTTAGCAAAGATATCTTTATGGGCAAAGCTGGAACTAAATCAATGGTTACATTTTCAAGATAAAGTAAAAACAAAATCTTTGTAAATTGACCTATCACCAAGTGTCGGACACATGGCTGTCAATGCACTTTTTTGACATAAATTGATTGTGATGTCATAATCGCACAAGTGTTTGATGGGCCATTTAATTGTGACATCATAATAGAACAGTTGGCCATAAGGTGTCGTGTCGGGCATTTGGCGATAGTTCAATTATCATGTGTAACAAAGTCCATTATGGTTGCATGCTGAACACAAGGAACCACAACAGGGGTAGCTGTGGCTTGTGGCAAGGGCTTTGAGAAATCACACCACACGTTTAAAAATCTTCACCTATCATATCATGTGTTGATTTGGCTAATCACCTTTTGAACAACTTGGTCCATATTGTCTCTGCCATTTTAAAACCGGTCACAACAATATAAATTAGAAACTTTCAGCATAAAACGCCAGTAAAACAAACAAAAGATAATGAAAAGAGAGCTTAAATCAAATGATTATATTTTGTACCTAGCTATATTTATTACTGCTTATCTAGAGTGATTAATTTCCATTTCATTATTTTGAAGACTTATCAATTAGTTAGGTATTATATCACACTTCTCATTCATCATGCCTACTTACATATAATCTGTCAAACTCTCATCACATAAACATGCACAGATATCCTGTAGACATGGAAATTTTCACTCCCGTTTAATTTTCACCATTTTCACTCTTAGATGAGAGGGTGAATTTAAAATGATAGCAAAATTTTCAAGCTATATAATTAAAGTATGGACATACATGCCATCCAAGAGAGCATGGGGATTCAGGGCGAAATTTAAGACAGGGTGAATATGTCTTCCGTTGTAAAAGGGTGAAAATAACCAAGGAGGAAGTACTGAAAGTACAGAAATGGGTTGTTATTTGGACAAAATAACCCTTGGATTCAAACTAAACTGCTTCTAATTAGTACAAAAAATTTACAAATTTGAACTTAACATTTAGGGCAATAAATATATTACTCTTAAGACAATGTCACATTTAAGGAAAAAAAAAACCAAAATCTTAATCATCAGAAGTCTTTCTTACAAAAAAAAATACAACAAATTACTGTATAAGTTTAACTGGCAATTTCCTTGTTGCAGATGAGTTTGTTTACGAAACGTCGAAAGTGAAACCGGTACTGTGGATTACATGTGTGTAAATATATCCTTGTTGTTTACACACAAAATGTCAATCCGCTGGCATTTGTTTCTCATAGAGAGATAACAAAATTGTCCCTTTATATTCATATGCAAACTCTTCCACTTTCGATGTCTTCGACATGTTTTTGTTTATTACTTTTGTTGTATTACAATATTCATCACGTTGGAAAGTTTTGGCATCCATGACAGTATAGCTTGGAGTTAAAATGCTTACGATTGGTTGAATTGATATCAGGAATCAATGAAATTGTGTCTTGAGTTTTCTTATTTTAGTACATTAAAAAAATAAGAACATGCTTTAAACGAAATGAAAATGCATACTTTTATATTATAAATGGGTTTTAGGAATAAAAAAGTAGATTTCAGCATTACCTGTGACAGATAATGTCTAAAAACAAAACTGACAAGAATTTTCAAATACTGTTTACTGAAAAAGAGTGTATTTTAAGTGTAAAATGATGTCCATTTTAACCCATTTCTTCTTAGTAGCTCTTCTGCAATACTGTTTATACTTATGGCGGAAGGAGACAATGTTGATCAATTTCTATTTACTGATATCATAATCTAAATTTAGCCTGAATCCATACACAAACATAATGCTTCAACCGGAAGAAATTTTTACTGTGCTAGATTGTGACGTCATAGTAATTTACGTCAAAATTTTGTGACATTGCATTGACTACTTCGCAGCACTCGAGGTTTTTTCAAATTACTGGTAAAAGAAACTTGTGACTTTTCGCAAAATTACAAGTGTAAACCTATCATTAATTTGCAGTACAAGTTCAATATATTTTCTTTGTTTTTTCCGAACATTTACTTATCCTCGATTTATCCTCAAATTTGATTTGGAAATCCAAGTTCCACAGAATCATATATTGAACGTCTCTGATTGGGTTCCTTTTTTTTTCGAGAAAGGTAAGAAACATTTTAACTGGTTAGCTTTCACGCCCTATCAAATATGAATAGTTCCGATCAAGGGCGTTAATCATTCACATTAGGAATAATTAGAATTATGTTGGATTTTATCAAAAAATTATTCAAACTTAATTGAATTTCATTTTCTCCAAAATATTTTGCACTTCTGTAAAAATTCAATTCAAACATTGGACTATATTTCCTTGCGTAGATCTATGAGGAACACTTCACTGCTGACAGGATAGCCCTCGATGAAAAGTAAACCTATAATAAGTTGTTATTACATAACAACAAATAACTAGACAGACCTGAACATATCATGCATTATGACAGCCCGTGCCATATTTCTGAATGCTGCTGAATTCATTTTTCAGAAAATATAAATAAATCTCAAAGAATTTTCTGTTTTGTGTTATTTTCATGTCTGAAGCACTTGTATCTAGCTGACATTTGCAGGATAGTACAAGTAAACAAATGTCATACAGTATCTCTCAGTAATGTAATTTGGTAAAAAATGATTTTGGATTTGAATTTTAAATAGTGTTTTAAACCACACTCAACAATTTTTCAATTATATGGTGACAGCTAGATTTTAATGGTGGAGGAGAGAACTGGGAAGAAACTACCAACCTTCTACAAGTAAATTTTCTGACAAAAATTGGCTTAGATTCCAGTGGGGCTTGAACATGCATTGACCAGAAGATAAAGACTTTATGGTTCAAAATGCGATGCTCTAACAACTCTAACTAATGGAGGCCCTTAAAAATTGATAAGTATAAACATTTATGTGTTTAGTATTATATTTTTCATTAATCTGACAATAGTAATGATTCCTTTTTTCTTCAATGCAGGTGATTTTTTTCATTGGAAAAAAAAGATTAAAATGGCAAAAAGGTAGATAATACAATTGAACATGAAATTTCCATGCCAAAATAATGATAATAATGATAACATCAAGGTATTGGTCAGAAAGTTTATGTCAGCTGATCTGTTATATTAGTATGATCAACAGGATATGTCCATAATATAATGCAAATCTGACATATGCTGCATATCTGATTTGAAAAACAAGAAACAGTCATACAAACAGGATGCAATATTGGTCATCCAAGTCTTCACCAAATCTACAAATACCCCGATCCCAAACCCGGGTCATGCTACAGATCAAACTTAAATATTAATATGGTTTAGTATAGTTTTTGACATAAACAAGAGCTTCAACGGTCTTAAGGGTCACCTGAGTGAAATATATGATCACCATTGGTTCATGTAAAGAAGATTCTAAAAGATGTTCAAAGTTTAGGCCCTGTTTTGGCCCCTTGGCTCATGTGACCCCAAAAAGACAGGCAGTAACAAATTTGTAATCCTGAGTGACACAGGAAACCTAAAGTAACTAGAGCAGTATGTTTTTGTGGTAAAGTGATTTTGTTTTAATATGTTCTAAAGTCACAGAAGTAAGAAACATCATGCTGCTATTAACAGAACACTTAAGATTTCAAATAACTTTATACAACATTTTTGCATTCCACAAAGTCATACAGCTTAAACAATCACCTGAAGATTTGTTTGTTAAAAATCCTGATGATCCTCTGTAACGACCACCACGACCTCTATATCTGGAACCTCCTCGGCCTCGACCAGTAAGGATGCTATCTGTTAAGTAGCCTGATTGACCGGATTCTTCAGCAGTAACTTCTTCTGACCAATCTCCAACTGGTGCCGGTGAAGAATCTTCACCTACAGAACAACAAACATATCAAGTCTTGTTTGTCTGGTTAAAAAACTAATAACTACCATTTATACAATATATACATACATGATCAATAACAATAAAACTGAAAAAGCTGAAAGTCTGGAAATTCACCATACTTGTTTACCCTACAGATTCTACTTGTCAAATCAAACGAAAAATGGTCCTATACATTCAGAAGTTGAATTTGTAAAAAAGTTTGGAACATAAGCTTCAGTTGGATTTTTTCATCAACACAGCCAATTTCAGGATCATGAACCAAAATGTTGCGATGACGTTACCGGAAAAACATAAACATGTATCATCTCAAATCTTACAGCAGTAACATATTTTTCATCCTTACCTTTCACAATTAAGCAAAAGGCTATTTATTTTATTCCAAAGAAATAAACTGAAGATTCCTAGCATGCTTTAAAATGGAAATCTATAGAATTCCACCCATTTGTTTACAAAGGATGTCCTGGGAACAATGAAACTGCATATCTCCTGCACAAAAAAGTTCTAAATATGATGTAATTGGAATCCTCTGTATTTGATTTACCTGCTGTCATGCTCCTCCTTTCATTGGCCCACCTCCTGCCTCCTCTACCTCTCCCTCGCCCTGGATAACCTCTTCTTGATCTTTCATCTGAATATGGGTCGTTGCTACCTCTGATATCAACAGAAAATAATTGTGATACAATCTTACTCATGACCTCATCAGACCTGTTTATTCTATTTGTTCAGTGTCAGTAAAGTGAAACCTGTCATGAGAGACCAACCTTTGGAAAGATCACCTCTCTTGAGAGACCACATTCCAAAAGTCACACAGTTAGAAAATCCTTTAAATAAAACCTCTTGTAAGAGACCATCTGCCTTGAAAGACCACATTTTAGTGCCAAATGGGGTGGTCTTTCAAGACAGCTCTCACTGTCATTTTAACCTAATCTCTTAGGATTGAGCATCAGTAGTCTTCAGATTCTAACACAAGTCGAAAAATTTTCATACGCATAAAACAATAACATCACATCTAGGCACAAGACATTCAATTAATCAGTAGAGCTTTACCTGCAGCAGTATTGGAGTCTGGATACTATTGATCTGCAGTACTTAAAGGCAGATTGATGTGGGAGTGGGTACTTTCTAACTAATCCCTGTTCGTCTTGGGGAAAACATTTAACATTGTTATTTGGTAGGCAACTAATTTTACAATATTTTAAGAGTGATACAGGCAAATAATTTCCCCATAAAAATGTTCTTTCTTTGCTAAGGAAAATGCGAACATCCTCCTCCTCATCTTATTTAAATTGATTACTTGGTAGAAGAGAAACTCCAAATAAAACTGTTAACACTGTATAGAAACTAATGTAATACAATCTTACCCAACAAGTCAGTAAAGATATTTGCATGATATCATTCCCAAAGAAATATTTATGCTGTGTTGCCACTCATTTCAAAGAATTTGAAAAGCTGTTATTAAATTTAATTTAACTTATATTTGAGTTTGTTGTTTCAACCTGTATATCAGACAGGTAATTTCAAAAGAACTTAAGAGTGAAATCAATTTACATCATTACAGCTTCCTTTCTGTCAAGGCAAAGATGAGATCATTGATTACTAATCTCTTAGCAAGTCATTATCAACATAAAAGAACATACCTTCTATCTCGTGGTGGAGGGAAATATGGACCCATCTGTGGCCCCGATAAACTTTTCAATTGCTGATCAATTTCTTGTTTCTCTAATCTTAATTTTTCTACTTCCTGTTAAAACAGAAAATAATTTCAGTATACAGACAAGTACAAAATTCTAAAGGTTATTGGACAATATAAATTATATCATATGAAATTGTATTAGAATATTCCTGATCGTCTTCATTATTAATATTGAACATAAAACATTTCATACACTGTGATATTATTAGAGATCACAGGATGGGTTAGTGAAATAAATTACCCCCCCAATCCAGAGAATAGATTTAATAATTGAGCTTTATTCTTATATAGTAAAACTTGCTTTATTGTCCACCTGGTGTCTCCAATAGTACCATTTGTGTACAAATCAACCTCTATATAAAGACCACACTACTATAATGACTGGTTTTGTTGTGTCCCTAAGAGGGTCTTTATATACAAGTTTTGCTGTATTTGAAAAGTTGAACTTTCAAAAAGGAAAATCAACAGCAATCATCAAGACATAAACGTTTTTACCAGTTTCAAAGTTAAGAAAATATAACTATCACTTTCAGAGTTACAATACATTAAATAAATTTCAATACTGGTTTTCATTGTTTTTGATAATTTCCATTTTCTCATGGTGGGCAATTTACACTATTACATTAAACCTTTTCTGTGCTTCAGTCTTGTATTACATGCTGCAAAGAATTCTCTTATATGGAAATGTAACTAGAAATTTGTGAGGAGCCATGGCCCTAGATATTTGCCCCATGGCCCTAGATATAAGCCTCATCTCAAAGATTTGTGACTTTCACTACTAATGTTAATAGCAACATGCCATTTTCGAATTTTCTCATTCTGTTCAGTTTTGTTTGTTCTCTGATCACATGACTTCAATTGAAAGTGGGAACGAATTTACATCCATGATAAATTGATTGATATAATGGCATATTTGCTTTTCTGGCACTGGCCATGATTTTTGGCAACAAACATGCATTTTACCTCTAGATTCAACTTGTTATAACGGCAAAGCATCAAAAATGAAAATTTGTTGCCATAATTTATCAAACTGATAGAATGAAAATAACAATAAAAACGATTTTATTTGTTGTAGTCATTTTATATCACTCATGCAATCATATTGAATTGAGGTTTAACATTTAATAGGGTTTTAACAACAAGGATGTTCATGCTATCTTATTTAGGCACCATGCCTGGGATTTTGATATAAAAGCATATTTGATATAATTGCAATTTTACTGGATCCCAACCTGGCCGTTATAACAAGAGTTGACTGTAATAAGTTTTCAAAATATGGCACCATGATATTCATATTCCAGGTCAGATAGGCAATAAACTGCTTAATTGGAATATAATGATGCCCTACTTTTGTCTTTTAAATTAAACACTATCATGACAAACTGTGATGTAATGGTACAACTCGAAATGGTCTATCGAAAAAGGAATATAGTCAGTATAGAAGTCTTAAGTCAGACCTGAAATGTGAACATTTACAAAAGTGAAAACCATGAGCATATAACTCTATGTCAATTAAGAAATTTTCATAAAGAAACACAAATAAGTTTTTTATTGAGGGTATACTCACTTTTAAATGATCTAAATGATATTCTAATAATACTTTTGCATTTCCTGTGCTTTCTAAGGTACCAACAAAGATAAAAGGCACTTGACCCTGCGAAATAGATAAAAAAAAATCGAAATCAATATCACTAATTAGAGTATGAAGTTCAACTTTAATTATCAGTAGCATATTAACTCACCCAATTACTCAATTTTTTTCACTTCACAAGAAAACAAAATTATTCTAATCAATTTCAGACACCTCATTTATCCAAACAGCTGCCTAACAGACATTTTGTGCTGTGTTAACACTGACTGATATTACCATTATCAAGTTGAAAATATATTTTCATTTTGAACATTTTGAGTCATATGTTTATTGATGATATAAAAAGGAAAAAGATGCCATCAAATCCTTTCTTGTCCAATGAGAATTTAATGTCTGAACCATCTTTCAGTCTCAATAACTGAAGTATACAAAATGCAGAGACGCTTCTGTTAATCAAATCCCAATTGCTTGATAACTACAACAACTGAAATCTTTCATTAGACTCGTAAGCAAATTGTAACGAGGAAATAAGAGAAGATATAAGAACCTCTGTAGGTCTGTGAATCAATGTTTTGAATACTCAACAACTATAACTATAAAGAACGTACTAACAGAGACCCACAAAGATGCTCAAGATATAGTCCAATATCAGGGCCTGGCACCATAAAACTTAAGAATAGGTCTAAAACCATTACGCAACTTTGGCAAGTCTTGAAATCTGACTAGCTGAGCAGGTCAAGTTGGGAATATTATGGTGCAAGAGCCAGGAAATACAACTTGTCACAAAACATGTACAAACTTAGGGTTGCCATACTGTGTATTTACAAGATGCTGAGCATTTGAAACTAATGAAAAGAGGAGACTGTATCAAGACATATAACATATATACTCAAACCAACAACACACCCAAAAATATTATAAAACTGATATAAAACATACATCAAAACACAACAAACAAAATGTTTAAAAAAAACTCACATGAACTTCTAGCTCAGGTGAGTTCAAAAGAAAACACATTACAATTAAGGAATGGAAATGGAATGCGAGGTGTAAGACCCTGAAGTGACACAAAGTAGCATAAATAAAGAACATCAGCTAGGAATGGACCTTATGGACCTGATCAATGTAACCAAACCGCAAGCAATCCAATCTTTTACAAATGAACTGTACATCTTAAAACGCGAAAAGCAAAAAAGAAAATATCCGACAGAGTGATATACAAATATTTTAAAGACATGCATCCAAGATAGAAACAGACAACACCTATAAACATGTCATCATGTCCAAAATTTTCTGTTCTTACCGGAAAGCTATTTACCTCCTCTCTCGGAGCCTCACTCTCATTGTCTCCTTCAATTTTTACCCGAACAACTCCAGATTTATCTACTATATCTTGAATATTTCTACCATTTTTCCCTATCACTTTTGCTGCAAAACAAATGATGAAAATAACAGTAGAAACATTTTAAAAAGAAAACATTATAAATGTATTTGGAACAAAAAACATACATTCAAACATGACCTCAAAAGTCAAACCTCTTTGACGGGAATCAATTTTAAACACTCTTCTTTTGTCTTATCAATAACATTCTCGTATCTTAAATCTCCACTTCACTTCCAATAATAAGCCTTCCCACAAACCTAAACAAAGTCTCAATGTTGGTTTTCATAATTTTACCTACATAAATGATTACATAAGTATTCAAATTCACTCTGAAAGCTGTCCTAAGCTGTTAACTAAGGAACAGTAACTATTTTGCGTTTTTTTTATGTTTCTGTGGTAAATATTCATATTTTAAATTTCAGCATGGAGAATGTATGCTTTCATTTCAAAATCATAAACTTGGCTCTAGCATTTAGGGGTTACCGTGTAACTGTTTTATAAAAACTTACCAGTACAAGGTATCAATGATTCTCTTTCAGAAGTGAATATTCACCTTGAGGCGTCAGAAAAATGGTGGAATGGATATTTTTGACAAGCTAATTGTTGATACCGGTCAGTTTTTGTAAAACAGTCACAAGGTAACCCTATTCTAATTCCTGCACATTTTAAATAAATTTTAAAATGATATAAATCACCAAAAAATATTGGTGCATGTTGGCCCTACATTTATCAATGAACAAATTACTGTGATTTGTATATTAAAGAGCTTAAAAATTAGTTACTGATTCATCAGTTGGATTTCAATATTGATATTACATGTAAACTTGCAAATTTTCCCAAAAACCAGTTTACAATCAAGCAAAGCTTAAATCTTTGCTGGCCAGAGGCAAGATACTGTAAAAATTTCATAGCAACCCTCTAACAAAAGAGGTTACTGTCATTGTTGTTGGATCCAGGCATCTCTGTTCAGCACCCATCAGACCTCAACATTCACACTTTAACTCATCAACCCCTGAAAAGCAATGGACTCTTTTATAAATCAATGACTTAGACCAGTCCAAATGTGTCTTTAGGGGTGAATGAGTTAAAACCTAATAACCACTAGAATTAAGCAACCACATTTTAACGTGTCATTTTAAATGGACCTTCGCTGTCCAAACAACAGACCCTTTTCCTATAGCTGTGGTCCTGTAACACCTACATGATATTGATTACTATACCTGCCAACTCTAGGAGTTTGTAAAGCTGAACATTTTTATTTGCACATATATGTCAATTAATGCTCCAAAGTCATGAAGGCAAAACTGATCAAATCTGATTTGCAGAACATTCATGTTTTAGTTGGAACAACTGTGTGTGTCAGTCAGAACAATTGTCAGGTATAGATTAGCAGAGAATGAGTTGTCCTAACAACTGTTTGGTTCTTATGTCATTTTGTTGATATCTGTATCATATTGCTGTCCAATATAACATGACCACAGTTATCAGAAATTATCTATTGTCCATTCCTTCAGTAGGTAATTAACAAACTCTACTTACCTGTTGTTATGCGAGTGTGTTATGTCTGTCTTTAATGAAATAAAAACAATGACAGCTTAAGTGAATCTGACCCCAATGTGAATTTCTGTGAAACTCACATGACTATTATATCGCACATCACTTAGTAAACAAAAGCAAATAATGAACATCAAAGTACTGAGAAAACCAGAAAACTCTGAAGATGCGCTGGAATGTTCTATGAGTAATACTTTCAAAAACTGAATTAAGTTCAAAACTAAATCTTTATTGTAATGTTGAATAATGATATATATTTCCATTCAGAACAAATTATGTATGTGAACATGTACTGTGGGCTGGAGGCCTTTTATACTGAAATAAATAAATTGAATTGAATTGAATTGATTTTGAGTCATCTTTGATTTTACTTCAATTCTGAGATGCAATATTTCTAATGCCAGTAGATGTCATTTATAAGAACTTCCTGTCTGATGAGAGGCCCCTATGACTGAGTGGTGAGAGCATCACAATTTAAACCATATAGTTTCTTATCTCTAGTTAGTGCGGGTTATTCTGCTAGAACCTAAGCATATTTGGTTTTACTTGCGGAAGGCCAGTGGTTTACTCCCAGGCACATTGTAACTGAGGTTTCTCCTCTACCATTAAAATCTGGTAGCCACCATATAACTGAAATGTTGTTGAGTGTGGCATATACCACTATTCAAACAAACAAAATTCTGCTTGATGACAGTAAGAACATGTACACAGTTCTTAACAAGAAACTGCTGAAGATGTTGAAGCATTGTATTTCAAAGGTCAAGGAAGAATATGACGGTCAAGGTCAAAATGAAGATCACAGTCAACAAATGTAATCATGTTCTATCATCATATGAAGTTGAAACATTATACTCTAAAAGATTTCCTCACAACAGAGCTAAACACAGCAACTAAACCAATTTGTTGACGCAGACACAGACAGACTGGCAAACAATGCCAACACATAGACCAGTTTTTGCTGTGCAATGAGGCCAAAAATTCAGTCAAACACATTTTTAAATTATTGGCCATATAAACAAACTCATCATGAGAGTAAACATCTCTGGGATGGACTCTGTGCTGAAGATTTACTTCCTGGAAACTAAAACATACTGGATAAGTATGACCTGTAAAGCAGCACAAGGGTCTTTGAAGAAAAGTGAGGATTTGACAAATGGATTTTTGAATTGATTGATTGATGAAAATGATGGACTGATATCAGGATCAGTAACATGAAAAGCATATTAGGTCTAAAAATATCCTAGATGATAGTGTTTCAAAAACATTTTCAAAAAGGACCATTAATAATTGGGTCTTTCTTATTCAGCTTATGGTTGGTGGGAAGTGGTAACAGAAAATATCAATGTTTAACGTAAACATGTGAGATTGATAAAATATATACACACCTACTAATTCCCTAGGGACTTGGAAAGTTTCTTCTACATATTCTAACATCACTCTAGCTTTCTTCACACATTCTTGTGACTGTAACAATAAATGAGAAGAATAATTAGGCATACAATGCTAGGTTCACATCAATAAAAAAATACAAATCATATAATACCTGTAGATCCACCTCTCTTTGACCTCATAAATATGTGTCACAATAAGTATAAATACTTTAATACCTGTAGATCCACCTCTCTTTGACCTCATAAATATGTGTCACAATAATATGAATCATATAATACCTGTAGATCCTCTCTTTGACCTCATAAATATGTGTCACAATAAGTATAAATCATATAGTACCTATAGATCCACCTCTCTTTGACCTCATAAATATGTGTCACAATAAGTATAAATCATATAGTACCTGTAGATCCACCTCTCTTTGACCTCATAAATATGTGTCACAATAAGTATAAATACTATAATACCAGTAAATCCATCTTCATTTGATCTATAGACGAGTCAATATTCATGACATATTATTATTTACATTAACCCTTTCATACCTAATTACCATTATGAGATGCTCTTTCTGTTGTATAAGGCCAGTCTACTGTGTGATCTGCGGGGTTGAAAATGTTAA
This sequence comes from Atrina japonica, assembly GCA_030159075.1. Classification (NCBI taxonomy): domain Eukaryota; kingdom Metazoa; phylum Mollusca; class Bivalvia; order Pterioida; family Pinnidae; genus Atrina; species Atrina japonica. Next base: position 1,196,630 of record BROG01000045.1, on the reverse strand, counting down.
CTCATCAACCCCTTAAAAACAATGGACTCTTCTGTAATTCAATGACTTAGACCAGTCCAAATGTGTCTCTAGGGGTAAAGGTTGAAAAGTTTAAGATGTAGTTATTCTGCTCCACCTATCTAATCACTTTCAACATGAAAAATTATCCCCCAAAACAGAGTTGAAAGAATCTTACCTCTCCATAAACTTTAAATACACAAGTTTGTTCATCTAATTCAATTGCTGTTATACCCTCCACTCTCCGTGCTAGCTGAATATTGGCACCATGTGTTCCTATTGAGAGACCCATGAGATCTTCACGAACCTTAAACTCTTCTGCATAACCAGATCGGATTTTGGTATTCTGATAAAAAAGGTTTTGAAAGGTTAAATATTATGCCTAATTATACTTCAAAAAATTTTACTCTGTACAAAGGAAAGAACATTGATTTAGCGAATTCCCTGAAATTCAAATAGCTGGGTCTTACTTTGTCAAAAAGGCGTGTTTGTTTCTTATAACTAAAACCATTGACCTAGGGTTCACAAAATCACATTATTGTTAACCATATTTTTTTTGGGGGGTGGGGGGGGTGGGTGTTGTGTTTATGCCACACTCAACATATGGTGGTGGCCAGATTTTAATGGCATGGGGAGAGAACATACAATGTCCCCGGAAAGAAATCAGCGACTTTCCGCAAATAAACTGGCACATTTTCTAAAAAAATCAGCCAAGGTTCCATAGATATGCTACATAACACATTGGAAATTTAGTTAAATTATGCAACTGATTTTGTTTACTAAGGTGCCTGTGTCTTTGGCCTGTGACCCATAAAACTTTGTCATAATGATCTTAAGATAATTTCTAACAACTTTTTCATATATTTTTTATACATAAAGTCTTAAGTTAAGTTAAGTCACTTGTATAAAACCACACCTTATGTCATTTGAAGTGCCTACTAACATCTCATTTATGAGCAGATTTTGTTTGCATTTGCAAACATCATAGATGTTATCTAAATAATCATGTATACCAAATATGAAAGAAACTACAGAATTACCATATATGGCAAACTTATTAAGTTTTTGACAAAGATATAACTAAGATATTTTGATAAATGTTCAAAAATGAATCAATGTAATAATTTGTTTCATGAAGTCACTGATGTCATCTTATTTCTGTATTCAGTCGACTTACCTTTTCATACAAACATTTTTAAAATGTAATCATACCTGCAGTTTTTTAACAGCTTCTTCTGTCCTCTGTTTTAGTAATAATTTTTGTCGTATATTTCGTAAGTGCATATCTGCTAGCATGGAAGCCCTTTTTATCACTGCATCATTTGTAGACTAAAACAACACATATATAATAGGAATATTTATATAGTGATGCAACAAAACAAATTGTTTTAATTACGTTAATACATACATTTAGAAATTCAGTTTAATAGTTCAAAAACTCTGTGACAACCCCAAAAGAGAACAAGAATAACTCCCCATAAAACATAGCCAGTGAATTGTTTTATTAAACGCTCATTGTAAGAGCAATTCCATTCCTGACTTATCATGAATCCCTGCTTTTTAAAACTCACCAACAAAACAAGAGTAAATTCCACTGGATTACATATAACACTCAACAACACAACAAATGGGTGCCATTCTATCTATCTGTCACTAAAATGACATTATATTGACGATAAATACACTCTGACAAACATTAAATCATTAAAGATATAGGACAGACTCGCCAATACAACAAGAGTAAAATCCACTGGATTATATAATTATGACAGACTCACCAACTAAACAATGAGTAAAATATACTGGATTATAAATGACAGAATCACAAACACAACAAGAGTAAAATACACTGGATTATAAATGACAGACTCACCAACACAACAAGAGTAAAATACACTGGATTATAAATGACAGACTCACCAACACAACAAGAGTAAAATACACTGGATTATAAATGACAGACTCACCAACACAACAAGAGTAAAATACACTGGATTATAAATGACAGACTCACCAACACAACAAGAGTAAAATACACTGGATTATAAATGACAGACTCACCAACACAACAAGAGTAAAATACACTGGATTATAAATGACAGACTCACCAACACAACAAGAGTAAAATACACTGGATTATAAATGACAGACTCACCAATACAACTAGGGTAAAATATACTGGATTATAAATGACAGACTCACCAACACAACAAGAGTAAAATACACTGGATTATAAATGACAGACTCACCAATACAACTAGGGTAAAATATACTGGATTATAAATGACAGACTCACCAACACAACAAGAGTAAAATATACTGGATTATAAATGACAGACTCACCAACACAACAAGAGTAAAATACACTGGATTATAAATGACAGACTCACCAATACAACAAGAGTAAAATACACTGGATTATAAATGACAGACTCACCAACACAACAAGAGTAAAATACACTGGATTATAAATGACAGACTCACCAACACAACAAGAGTAAAATACACTGGATTATAAATGACAGACTCACCAACACACAACAAGAGTAAAATACACTGGATATATAAATGACAGACTCACCAACACAACAAGAGTAAAATACACTGGATTATAAATGACAGACTCACCAATACAACTAGGGTAAAATATACTGGATTATAAATGACAGACTCACCAACACAACAAGAGTAAAATACACTGGATTATAAATGACAGACTCACCAATACAACTAGGGTAAAATATACTGGATTATAAATGACAGACTCACCAACACAACAAGAGTAAAATATACTGGATTATAAATAACAGACTCGCCAATACAACTAGGGTAAAATATACTGGATTATAAATGACAGACTCACCAACACAACAAGAGTAAAATACACTGGATTATAAATGACAGACTCACCAACACAACAAGAGTAAAATACACTGGATTATAAATGACAGACTCACCAATACAACAAGAGTAAAATACACTGGATTATAAATGACAGACTCACCAACACAACAAGAGTAAAATAAACTGGATTATATAATGACAGACTCACCAACACAACAAGAGTAAAATAAACTGGATTATATAATGACAGACTCACCAACACAACAAGAGTAAAATCAACTGGATTATATAATGACAGACTCACCAACACAACAAGAGTAAAATAAACTGGATTATAAATGACAGACTCACCAACACAACAAGAGTAAAATCAACTGGATTATATAATGACAGACTCACCAACACAACAAGAGTAAAATCAACTGGATTATATAATGACAGACTCACCAACACAACAATAGTAAAATCAACTGGATTATATAATGACAGACTCACCAATACAACAAGAGTAAAATAAACTGGATTATAAATGACAGACTCACCAACACAACAAGAGTAAAATACACTGGATTATAAATGACAGACTCACCAACACAACAAGAGTAAAATACACTGGATTATATAATGACAGACTCACCAACACAACAAGAGTAAAATACACTGGATTATATAATTATGACAGATCACCAACACAACAAGAGTAAAATCAATGGATTATATAATGACAGACTCACCAATACACAAGAAAAATAAAGATTATAAATGACAATCACCAAACAACAAGAGTAAAATACACTGGATTATAAATGACAGACTCACCAACACAACAAGAGTAAAATACACTGGATTATATAATGACAGACTCACCAACACAACAAGAGTAAAATACACTGGATTATATAATTATGACAGACTCACCAACACAACAAGAGTAAAATCAACTGGATTATAAATGACAGACTCACCAACACTACAAGAGTAAAATACACTGGATTATAAATGACAGACTCACCAACACAACAAGAGTAAAATACACTGGATTATAAATGACAGACTCACCAACACAACAAGAGTAAAATCAACTGGATTATAAATGACAGACTCACCAACACAACAAGAGTAAAATCAACTGGATCATATATGACAGATGCACCACCACAATGCTTTCTAAATTCTGTATGAGCATTTTCTTCCTTACATCTGAAAGAAGAAAAGAAAGTGTTGATAATAACAACCACAAATGTATTTATAAATTTATTTGCGATAAGACCTTTCCTTTTACCTTGAAAATTTCAGTTTCCATTCAATTTTCAACTAATTGCCCTTAAATCTGGGGGAGAATCCTAAATATACTCTTTCAAGAATTCAAAAAAATATATTTTTGTTTTTTTATCATAAACATTATATACATATAAGTGTAAGATATCTTTCATAAAGAAATTTTGAATTGTGCTTCAAATTTAAAAGTTTAATGTATTATAGTTACCACTGAATAAGAAACATGACAGCATGTTGGTTTTGCATATTAATAAAAAATGTTAAAACAGGTTTTGTTTTGCTAACTGGACTGGACCAGGACATACCCAAGACATATTTAACACTGGTTATGATTGTTACTTTTCAAAAGCACCAAGTAATAACAATAGAGTCCACCAATTTCTTAACAAGTAGTTATCATTTCTAATTGGACTAAACTGGGTTCAGCATTGGCTTTTCTTCGGACATTATACCAGTGCCTAAATAAGGATAAATTTTGATATTTCACGGCTTTGTTGTACTATTAACTGAAATATAAACTCCCAATCACTTCATTTCTACATAAGAAAGGTTATTAAAGTCAACTATCAAATGGTCAGACATTCCAGAAAATGTTTTTGATAAATTGAACAAAAGGACTTGTTTAACTCTTTCGCTGCCATATTTCTTTATAGTACAGATGCACTGACTGCCAATTATCTTGATGAGAATCACTAATTAATTGACCTGGTCCCTTTAAATAAGCATATATTGTTTACTAGTTACTGTATCTTTATGAAACTTGGTACACATATAGAGTATACAATGTGCTATAATTTGCAAGTCATTTCTGGGCCTAATAGGCTCACCTGACCTGGCGGCCATCTTGGATTTTCCATGAAATAAAAAAAATCATATGGTGTTTCTATATTTTAATAATATATGAATCAAATCATAATAATTAATACAATACAGCACTACAAATTATCTGTTATTGTTCCATGATAGTGATATAAATAATATCTACCTGCCAATTGATTAAAATCCTTGGGAATATAGATTTTTGTGACTCTATCTTTACTGTCAATATGATCAATATGACTCGTTAAATAAAGTCTGTTAGTGTACATTGTATTTCAAAACAACTTTCAAATGTTCATCAAAGAGTTCATATTTACATATATATCACAATTCACATTCATAAATATTTACAATTTGTATATTTTATTGGCCGCTTCCTGCTTATAGTCCATTTTAGTGTGAAATATCTCGAAGCACGGCACAGCACATAATGCGATGTCACAGTTCTTACAATAGAAACGTGTTTGTTTTCTCTTCCATCCTTGTTTTTTGCGATCACTGCACACAAAACAGTCAGGTTTTTGTTTTGAATCTTCAAACATTGACATGAAGTGTCTCCCACTTAGACGTGGTGGAATATTTGTATCAATGCTTGGTCTTCCACGACGTCGCAAATTTGCATCTATGTTTTTATCACTTTCCTCCAACAGTTGTGAAATAACTTCTTCCCGGAATTGTTTCGGACCACGACCTTTACCTCCATTGACATGCTTACAATACAATATGTAGCCATTTACCAGAGCCACCTCTCTTACTCTATGGTAAATGGTATGGTACCATTTAGCTGACTTGTGTGGATATGCATACGTGCCTAAAAGCTGATCTAGCCTGTCTACACCGTTCATGAATTTATTATAATCTTCAGCCATCACAGGCTTTTCTAAGTCTCTATGACCACCATTACCATCTTTAGATCTTATTTTTTTGTCAATTGTCAAGTTATTATGTATTGTACTGACAAAATGTACACGTTTTGTGTCCTGCCATGCACATGCAACAGTGCATCCTGAACGCATGAATACTGGATCATCACTTTTGTTCAATTTCAATATACTCGGCTGAAGATCCTTTGGGAAGTTTTTCCTGTTTGGCTTCACTGTCCCACACAAACCAATATTCCTTTCTTTTAATGAAACACACAAGTTTGGGGACGTGTAAAAATTGTCGGTGTAGAGTCGGTGTCCCTTATTCTCATATCCCTCTATCAATTTTAAAACAACATGCTCGGACAAACTTAAATTCTCAGTTCTATCAAACGTGTGTTTACCTGTGTAGGTCAGGAACTTTAAAGCATAGCCTGTAGAACTTTCACACAAAGCAAACTGTTTTATTCCCCATTTTGTTGGTTTTGAGGGGAGATACTGTCGGAAAAATATCCTGCCTTTGAATTTAATCATTGACTCGTCAATGGAAAGTTCACGCCCAGGGTAATATGCCGATGTGTATGTCGGGTCAGTAATGTCCAGAAGGGGTTGAACTTTAAACAGGGGGTTATAACCTGGTTTTCCTCTTTCAACATATTTTGAATTGTCATTGAAATGAAGAAAGGATGACAAAAGTTCATATCGGTTGCGAGCCATCACTTTCTCAAATGGCACACGAGTAAGCCAAAATGTACCCCAGTAATCACTTATTTCTGGCTTGGTGCATATTCCCATCGCTATTTGTAAAGCCACATATTGTTTTATTTCATCAGCTGAAGTCTGTGACCATTTTCTAAATCTTGAATGAGTAGGTAGATCATCTTCTATTGATGGATTGTCAAAAAACTGAGTAGCATATAAGTTTGTGTTTTCTGCGATGCAGTCAAACAGTTCATCTGGATAAAAAATCTACTGGTCTTTCCAGACTGTCAGTATCTACCAGAATACCTTTCTGTACATTCCGAGATTCAACATTAAATTCTTTCAGCCAATCCATCTCATAAGTGTCATCAAATCCGCTTAATTATTCATATTCAGTTTCAGGTAACACATTATCCCGATTTACCTGTTGAATATTACCACCATTCTCGCTTGAAATAGCGTCAACATCGTCCGTAATATATTCATTATCTGTACAGTCTATTTCTGGTTCACTTTCCGAGTCAGAATCGTTATAAATAGCTGTTATTGCTTCACAAACAGTCAAACGTTTACTTGCGTTTCTAGCGGCCATTGCTCTAACTCACTTTCAGTTCGACATGATTGATTGTTCCTTCAAAATTGCTGAAAAATCACCGTTAAATTCAAATCAAGCTTCTACAAATATGGCGCCTATCAAGGGGATTCCCCTGTCTTTACGGAAGTGAACTTTCGCCAAGTGTCACCTATCGGGAATACCTGCAAACACGGCAGGTAACTATGTAATGCTTACTGTCGACTATAGTCGCCTATGGCACTGAATGGGTAAGTCGACTATAGTCGCCCGCGGCAGCGAAAGAGTTAAACAAAGCAAACTTCTCAATTCTCTCAAATTGGGGCCATTCTGAGGTCCTACTGTATACAGGGTAATTTTCGCCCCATGTTATTTTCGCCCTTATGCATTTGCAAATGGTTTTGCATTGTTTCAAATTCGCCCAGACTTTTATTATTATAAATAGATGAATTTAAATTCTCCCACTAATAATCAGGGTGAATGGGGCAAAAATAAAACTGGGGCGAAAAATTTCCCAGTATACAGAATTTCCAATCTTGAAATGTTATCTTTTTTCTGAGCGGAAAAAAATCTGTGTTGTAAAATATTGTCTTTCATATCTTCAATCAAACATATGAATGAGAGACAAATTTACAATCAACATTTCTTTGGTTATTTCTGTAAACAATGTAGAACTGAATGGAAGAAATTATTAGCCTTTTGTATATCAGAAGCAAAAAATGATTTAGTAGGGATTTTCCCCAATGTGATTGGCGCTGGTCATATTTCCAAAATAAGGTGGAAAAGAAAGTAAACAAACTGTACTCTAAGATTCTCTCACATAATATTTGTGAAGTAACACTTATATTCTATAATGGATGATATTACACAGATAACTGGTACTATTACTTACGCATCTCTAAGATCTACTGGAACTTCTATCACAAACTTTTGAAAAATACTTTTACTGATGGATGGACTGAAATACAAAATGACACAATTTAAGATACAATTTCTTGTGGGTGGAATGTTCAAGTATTAAGTGGATTGATAATTCACTCATTCAAAGAATTGAGATTTCAACCATTTTGTGGCTGAAAAGTTTAAAACTATTTTGTGAATTGAATAGATGACACAATAAATTTCAAAATCCAAAATTTCCATGTCATTAAATTTGTTCATTCTGATATTGTATCTTTGAAGTTCACATATACATGTTCAGGTTTCTGAAAACAAAAAAATCACAATTTCCCCCCTAAATTGTCCTAAGGAGCCTTTTCTCAGTCGCTGGCTAAAATAAGATATCATGCTTGACTTAAATTGCAAAGGTTTTCATTAAGACCTAAAAATGTTGCTATGTATTGAATGATGTTATAGAAATGTCAGGGTCAAAAGTGACTCTAAACACAACACATGTAAGTAGTATACCTCTCCTTATGTGTTAACACATGTCAGATTGTTTGTACTATTGTTCATACCACAATCAACAAATGTTAAGTTATACAGTGGTGGTCTTTTTAATGACCTAAGAAAAAAAAACTCCAGTCACACTGTACAAGGGAAAAGACAACTGGTCTTTCACAAGAAACTGACAAGCTTCCTCAGGTTGTGTACTGACTAGAAACTAAATGTCATGTAGCATATGTCTAGCTACTACAGTCAAACTCTGATTATACTGTGCTACAGATTATGAATGGCCAAACTACCAAAGAACTGATAGACCCAATACATCAGCTCACTGTTTAATTGGCATCAGATAAAACTGTTACGAACGGAAAGTTTGTTGAGTTGCTTTTATTTACAATAAATCAATATGAAGTTAGTACCTTGTTGGTTCTGATGTTTGCATGTGGGGCTGCTTGTTGTAGGAGGAAACTGGAGTACCCGAAGGAACCCACATATTCGGCCTAGCGACCACCATACCATCTCCTATACTACCCTGTCCAATCTGAGGATTGAACTTGGGTCGCACTGGTGATTAGCGGCTGCGCTAGCTACTGTGTACCCAACTACCTCAATCAGTATTCATTCCTTGTATTCTTACCTGGTATTGAAAGGTCTGATTTTTTCTAATGAAACAATATCTGTATAGGTATCGTAACCTGTGTATTCTATCACAGCAAACTCTCCTTTCAGCATCTTGACCGTCCCAGGATACCATCCTGGCTGTAGTTCACTCTCATGAGATTTATTTTGAACCTGTTCAGTTAATATGAAAGCAAAAATTTTAAAATGTCATTTTTTTCATTAAAAAATCTTGATTTCTATACTATATATCGAAGCAGAATTAGCGAAGTTAGGAATATTTTTTTGGAAAGTGTGTAATAATCATGAATCAATTGTATACCATTAAAAAAAATCACCCATCAATACAATTTACTGTCGAAAACAGAGTGCAGATGCCAAAATATCATCAATATTTTTTGTGTTTACATGGAAACTGACACAAATTTTGGCCTTATTACTTTCTAATCATCTTTGTAGATGTCCATGAGATTTGCTGGTTGAGAGAAGTTACAAAGAAAACTTGCACCAAAGATGAATCGTACCAAGGCAAAAACCTAGATAGACTGAGTGACAAACAACTGAAATTTTTTTTTGTACTACCATTTTTTGATATCAAATAGAAGTTTCCGAAGTACATGTATTTTGATAGGCCTGGAAATATTTGGAACCACTGACTTATTGCATCTTAGTAAACACAGGTCAAAACCCGGTCTGGCGGGAGACATTTTTAACATTGCAAATGCCCATCTCCATGGAATCTGTATTGTGTAGAGATTATTTTAGATAGTTATTCAACAACTCCAGTAAGATAAAGTTTAAAATTTAAGTTAGGTTTTCCTATTTTTGAATTCAGCTGCATGGACAGTAGTGACTTCAACACCTCAGTTGTTGTTGTTGTATTTATGTTAAACGTCCCACTCAAGAATCTTTCACTCATATGAAGACGTCACCAAATGCCGGTGAAGGGCTTCAAATTTTAGCCTATGCTCGGCATTTACGGCCATTGAGCAGTGAGGGTTCTTTAACGTGCCGACACCTACTGTGACACTGGACATCAGTTTTTACTGTCTCATACAAAGACAGTTTTTTAAATTCACCAGTCTTACCAGAAAAACCAGTAAACAAAAGTCAGGAGAAATCTATCTGATAACTTGTCCAAATGACCAGTAATTTTTATATTCCTTTTCAATTGTGTATAGATACAGACAGGGCTCTACAACACTAAAAAATTCACTCTTCCAGTGAGCCAGAAATATTACTAGCCAGCCAGAAACTTTTACAATGTACTAACCAATATATATATATATATATAATATATATATATATATAAAATATATATATATATATATATATATATATATATATATATATATATATATATATATATATATATATATATATATATATATATATATATAAAATAATAATTCTCACTGGCCTTACATTTTTGTTTTATTGGTTTTTTAATGGTGTAGGAGAGAATCAGGTTACAATGTACCCAGGAAGAGACATGTAAACACGACAAAATCAGCTTCAGTTCCTGCAGGGCTCAAACCCACTCTGACTACAGATGAGAGACTTAATGGTTTAAAGTGCAATGTTCTAGCCACAGAGTTTCCTAATCACTGGTCGAGTAAATTTGACATTTGAAATGAAAGCTGTACAGTTGAGATTGCCATGTCTTATGAGACATCTGTAATAAAGACTATGCACTCTGATTTCTTTTCAAATACACAATGCTAGAATTCATTTCTTCGAACTTAAAATACAGAAAATAATCATTTTATTACCAAATTCACTAACTGGACAGTAATGGCATTTATTACAAACCCATTAGAAGTAAATAATACTAATTGTTTTGACAGATGACTTAATTTGGCTTCAAATCTTTGAAATTGATGGCAAAATTTGATAATTGGCAATTTTATTCATGCCAAGATTTCTTCAGTCAGAGCTAACCCAGCCTTAGCTATAAATGCATTGAAAAGCCTGGAATACATAGTCCGCATGTTACAAACTTTTATTCCCAGAAACCACCTTTCTGTAACGTGCTTAGTAAACAAGCAGAAAATAATTTTAAATGACTAAGCTTATACCCTGTTTCTATTATTTTATGGTTATCAAAGAAAAAACATGATAGATGATACCTTTCTGTCAACAAAAGATCTCCTGTACTTACCTCTATGCTTTCTCCTTCAAGAAAATCTGTTTTCTTTGTCTGGTCATCTGGCGGTAACCGTACACTGGCAAATTTGAATCTTTGTTCTGGTAGCCAACTGAAATATGAAATGAACAAATAAAAGAACAAACAGTAACAATAGCAAAGGTATTCATTGTTTTTGTTATAAATACCGGTACTGTATTTTATACAATTAAATTGATAGTCACTGAAGTAATCAACTATAAAGCTATAGCATTTAAACATACATTGACAATAACATGGTACATGTACGTTTGAATGAAATGCATTATTCTAAAGGGATTTTCCATCCTAACATTCTCAATGCAGAAAGTTAAAAACAATACATTTCTTCCCATTTAGTAGTCGAAATTTCGCAATTGAAGACAAATGACAATTAATTTGAAATTTTGTACACAAGAAACAGATCACAACACTGTTTGTCAGCACTTTATCTCGTAATTACTACTTGAAACAAGTTAACAAATGATAAAACAAATTGCATGCATTTAGTGCCAGAAAGAATATTTTCCTATCAATGTCAGATCTCAAGCATGCTGTTCTTTTTCCCCCTCAAGTAACCTTGCAGTTCTACATGTAATTCTAGTTAAAACCTCACTTACTTATCTGTTTTTATATATTTCTTCATGATTTCATGGAAGTACATGTACCGGTATTTATCTGTACAGGGGGAAAAAGTTACTTGTGGTTTTTTAATATTTTCTATAGGTATTCATGGTGTTAACAAATCTATATTTAGAAACATGCAATAAGTTTTTAATAAAATTATATATATATATAAATATACATCAGCCCTTTTTTTTGGAATTGGAGACAACTTATGTACAGTACATGTAGCCAGCAACAAGATATGTAACAAATTCCATCATGGATGCACTTACAGGCTTCAACATTAAGGTTTGTCCAATTGTCCAGGACAAGTCTGTTTTGTGTTCGGACAAGTAGATGATAATCTCACTCGTCCAAAAGGACAAGTGAAATTGTTGAAGGCAAAAGTAGATTCAATAAAGAATATAATTTTTTACACGCAAAATAATATCTTTGAATGTTACACATGATTTTCAGACAAGTGATTTTTGCATTCAGACAAGAAAATTTAAATACTACTTGTCCTCCAACTTGTCCTGGCGGACAAGAGGAAATTTTCATTATTGTTTACCCCTGGCTTAACAAAATGAGCCGTGATTCTGGAGTTAGCTCCATTGTGTGGCAAAGGCTTTGTAGTCACACTGCACCTTAAATCACCTGTGATTGGTTGACTAATTGAGCCAGGAACAAGGTGCCAGTAACCACAATTTTCATTATTGTTTACCCCTGGCTTAACAAAATGAGCCGTGATTCTGGAGTTAGCTCCATTGTGTGGCAAAGGCTTTGTAGTCACACTGCACCTTAAATCACCTGTGATTGGTTGACTAATTGAGCCAGGAACAAGGTGCCAGTAACCACAATGCGTATACAATAAGAATAGAAATCAGCAATATTTTTTATGAATAGTAAACAAAGTAGCTGACAGCTATTTTCATGACAAAATTTGTCAGTTGTCAGCTTCTTCTGAAAGGCCTGTAAATAGTTTATAAAGACAGCACTACAGGACCTGAAATCATTTTCATGCTCCTTTCTATTTGCAAATTCAAAAAACTGCCATTGCGTCAAAAGAAAGATAAGAGTGAAAATTACATCCTGTGGAATTAAACCCCTATTAAAACAGAATACATGAATAATTATTTTTTTTATAAATTCAAAAGTAAAAGCTAGAGTGCATGTATATGCTGATGACAGATTAGTAAAAATAACTCCATTACTTGAAAGTGATAGAAATCAGCTTTTAATCTTACAAATTCACTACTGTTGGTTTCCCATAGATTTACTACCGGTAACTACAAAACTGGCTATTCCATCAACAATAGTTATATTTACCTATGATAATTATGAAATTACCTAGCCCCCGCTAATTTCAAAATGTCATAATCATTTTAATAAACACTGCAGACATTCCGCATTGCAAAGTTTCAGTAAATATTTTACAATGATTCATGTCACTTGTTTTTCTACTCTGAAGATTCCCTGCAGAACAGCTTATCAGTTTCTACATGTATCAAAAACCTTAAATAATCCCATTGTAAAATATCCTTTCTATTCCTTTACATGTATCTGTACATTGTACATGATTGCAGTTCTCAGAGAGAAATTGCCAGTAATATATGATCAATGTAGGTGAAAACAGAACCATTGGGGCCTAACAATTATATATATCTGGGTAAATTGTATAAATACAGTGAAAATATGCTAATCATTGGTTCATGATCATTTTCATAGGTTATTTTGGGTTCGCTTACAGGACCCATTCCCAAGGCATAAATTTCTCATATTTCTACCAAAAGACACGCACTGTATGTAAAAGTTCCAAATTTGGAATTTCAAAAAAAAAAACCAAAAAACACTTTAGTTTATTTTCAAATTAAAAATTTCAAACATATGTCTCATATAAAAGGTTTTATTCCTCACTGGATAGTCTCGTATGTATGGTGGCAAATAGAAACGATCACTCTGGTTAGTGTAATTTTAATGTTATGCTTTATTGCCTAAAATTTAAACTCGTCCTGGTCAAGAAAATGTTCACAAGACTCCTCCTAAATTGTGGGTTCAGCATTCAATAATTGTGAAAAAATATGAAGTTTTAACCAAAGCAGAAAAAATATAAAAATGCGATTTCATGTACTTTATTCTTTATTTTGAATTTCCAAAATAGAAATTGTGGCATATTTTGGGGAAAATACAAGCCATTTTTGCATTGGGTATGGATCCAGACAGACCCCAATGTGCAATATTAACTAAAAATGATACATTTCTTGTCAAACATCATCCTAGAGCAAATAATTATATGTACAATATATATGATATTTAATTCTTGACAAAAGGATAAATAACTCACAAGACAAAAAATCATAGCTCATAGCCATATGTTAACTATTGCCCTAGAGTGTTAAAATTGTTTCTGATCATCTCATTGGTTGAAACAAACATCAATAACCTCTGTACCAGCTTTTATCCCATGACAAAGTACCATACAAACTAAAGCCTGGGCTAATATACAGGTAGTTTATGTATGCCATCTATAGATAATTACCACCAACTCAAAACTGAAAGGAAAATTAATCTTTATTGCCTCTAGAGACTTAGACCCTGGCTTTGGAAATATTTCTTGTATGAAAAAAAAATGGTAACAAAAAAAATACTTACTCATTTTCAAAGGTAACAGACACTTCGTCATCGTAAATATTTTTCAAAAATGCCTGAAATATAAAGAACAGATGGGAAACATCAGTGGAAATCCAGCGTGGCAATAAGTGAAATTCCTGGTAATATCAATCATTACGTATACCTCAATACAACAATGTAATTAAAATGTGTATGTATAAAATGTGATAGATGCAAGAGATTTCTTTTCTTCTAGGAGATAAGAAGATTGTTTCATTTTAAAGAAAACAAAAAGAAGACAAAACAGTTTTACATTTAAAATCTACTATACTGTAACCATTTACACATACATCTACCGGTATATATTGTACATACTGACACATATAACCATCTGCATATTGTTTTGGTTTCGACAACTTTAACATGTGAATGCCTAGACTTGTATTTTCGTAAGCACATAAACTCCTACAGATATATGTTTCTAAATTTAGAATGTGAAAATGAGAACATCCAAGAAGATTTCCGTTGCACATTTATCTGGTTATAAACATTTGAAGAACATTTCACATTTTTAAAGATTTATGAATTGAACTATCCTTCTACATCCATGACTCAGAATTTTCCTGCACAACCTGGGATGATACAAACATGGAATTCTTTTTTGTTACCGCGATATAAAGAAGGAGATCACTGATGTTTAACAATAACAATTTTTTTGTTTACTTTAGATAAACTTTGTTGCTTATTTTACACATACATGTGCAAGCTGCATTTATTAAGATAAATTCCGTAACATTGGCCTTTTCACAGGAAAATATAAAAAGATACCAAAATCTTTTTTTATTCATGACACATTCATATGTTCGGCATGAATGCAGTTAACGATATAAATATTTTGATGAAGAAGACTTGGAAACCAATGATTATTAAGGAACCATATCCAGGCTTGTCGAAAAAATTTTCAAGGGAAAACCTACTGATGAAGGTCAAGGGAGACAAATCCTGGATGCTGATGAATTGGGGTGGTGTTTCAAGACAGGCTATATCTTCGTGTTATACATGTAAGTACACAAGTTGATTGAAATACATGTACTAGGAAAATAATAGGAAATACTACCATTGAAAACTGAACACCTTTAAACCACAGGTCGGTTGTCTACTACATGTATCATCACCATATTCAAAACAAGAGTAGCAAAACCCCTTTGAACTGACCATAAGAACAAGGCTTTATAGACACTGTACAAATACATAAACTAATTAAATTTAAAATGTCAAAAACAGTTCATAATTTCTGTAAATAGTACATCACTCCAGTTAGTATGATAAGCAGATGGATATTATCTACAGAAATGAACATTCCCTTCTCTTTATCACGTTTAACTCCTCCACACAATCTAGTTCCAACACACTTACATTATGACACACAAGCTGGTTATCAGAAATAGATATGTTCTTACAACTTATTCATAGAAATTCCAAAAGTCATCAACATACATAAATGTGTATATAAACATAGTTAACATTTGTGACTAAGCCTGAGCTGGAAAATTGAAAAATGATTGATATTTACTGACAAATAACAAGCACAAACACAAACATTGAATATTATGTTACATAAATACACATATC
Organism: Atrina japonica; assembly: GCA_030159075.1. NCBI lineage: Eukaryota > Metazoa > Mollusca > Bivalvia > Pterioida > Pinnidae > Atrina > Atrina japonica. The sequence goes on along the minus strand of BROG01000045.1, from coordinate 1,180,540 downwards.
ATGTTATACACATACATGTACCACATGTTTATACTGACATCATGATCACATACACACACACACACACACACACACACACACACACACACACACACACCACATTACACACACATCACATTACACACACATCACATTACACACACATCACATTACACACATACATCACATTACACACACACATCACATTACACACACAAACACATCACATCACATTACACACACACATCACATTACACACACATCACATCACATCACATTACGCACACAAAAACATGATAGGGCACACAAACACATACATATTATACACTCGCACATCATAATTCATATTACACACACATACATATCACATGCACATAATATTACTGGTACTGGGTTATACCAAGGACTTACAACATGGCAGCAACTTCCTTTGCCAAGTGCTTTGCATACGAAGTGAAGGGTTTTTCCTAGACTTAAAATCTAGGTCTAATGACACTGTGGGAGTAGCATAAGGTGAGTGTATACAACAGATCAACATTTGCGGCACTTAGGTAGACATCTCCAAATACCAGTAAGTGAAAAGATTTTTCTTGGGATGTAAAATAGAGCTGTTATCATATATTGTCATTGCGATAAATCATGATACTAAAATCCTGAAAGGTGATATTGTGAAAAAATGTGAAAAAAAAATCAAGCATCGCGATATCGTTGACTCCAATAGAAAAGAAAGTCTTTTTATTTATTATGTACTTGAGCAACCTAAACAAACACAAAATCCCATACATTGTTGTGAAACTCCTCAAAAATTTTTTTGTTTTACATTTAAATGTATTATGTGTCTGTCTTACTGAGGGAATGTCATAGTAAAATCCAAATAACCTGGTGGGGTGGAGTCTTGTGAAAGCTTTCTTGACCTGGATGAGTTTAAATTTTAGGTAATAAAGCATAACATTTAAATTACACTGACTAGAAAGATCGTTTCTACTTTTCATCATACATACAAGAGTATACATAGCTTGTCATAACTGGAAAGTGAGTAGAATCATCCGTATGATAATCTAAAGGTTACTCTGCCCTGCCATCTTATGTGAATCGGAAATCATGCATGAAATAAACATAAAATTAAACAAACATTGCTTAATTGGCATAGTTAGCAAGAATACTACTGTATTTAATTCTGTGGAATATCGCAATATTATCGCAATAATATCCGCAAAATTAATCGATATCTTGATGCTAATCTCAATCACGATAAAAAGCTCAAATGTAAAACAACATTAAAACAAAGACACATTACACACTTTTGTTCAACAAAACAAAACTGTTACAAACAGTTTTTGAGGATGGTGTTTATGGCACACTTTACAATTTTTCATTCAAATGTTTGTGGACTTTTGCGGTGTAAACTGTTATGCTTTTACACCCTTTGGCTGAACTGGCTTAGGCCTCCCCAGAGAGAGCAGAAAATTATATGATAGTGTAACAATTTCTCCAGCTACATTTGTAACTCACAAGTACCCCACATTGTATCTGAACTTAATCATTTAACAATGAGATCTGATCACGTCAGTCTGAGATAGACATTGAAAAGACAACAAGTAGTATATATAATACATAATGTTACAGTATACAGCATGTTGTTAGTGTTACAGCATAGTAAATCTAAATGATTAACTAAATGTAACAGAAAGTGTCCAGATACATGTTCATTGTAGGATTATCAAGTTTTTCATTTTGTTATTTCATATCCTTACAAATGTATTGTTCTTACTACATTATGAAGATGATGCCAGTTTTTCAATGTATGTAAAGTGCTATACTTTTTACCAGTACATGTACATCAGACTGAAGCCAATGCAGTGACGATTCTTTAATGTGTCACATCTGATATGACATGGGGGGACCAAAAATAAATTGTTTGATATGATTTGACCCTCCCACTTGAGACAAAAGCTCTAATCAGTTGAACTACAATAAGTGATTCCAAATAGAAATTACTTGAAAGATACATCACCTCCAGTTCCCGAGTGTAAAATTCTTTTAACCCTGTAGTTTGCAAATTTGTCAAATCCAGTTACTTTGGAAAATGCATGTGTACATGTACACATAGGCCTACATGTATAGCTTATCAAATTTTGTTAAAGTATAATATCTTCCATAAATAATCTCAGAATTCAATTTCCCCCCAAATTATGGATATACAGGGAGCTAGCCAACGCATACCCACTGCAACTTGTACTCATTTTGCTTGACACATACCAGTACCATTGCTTGGCTGACTCGTACCCAATGTTGTTTTCTCAACATTATGAAATGCTTGATGTCACTGATGAAGAGAATATGATCCTTAATGTTAAAGATAATGAGATATCCCAAATAATGAAAACTTGCACGTTGCACGATTTATCAAAAGTTCCGGATAAAGCAACAGATAAAAGCAAAAATTCCAACTATTAAAAGTTATTATCCATTGGTCTTTGACCAACTGTGCTTAAAATAGTCGAATATGTGGGGAAAACATTGGGATATATTAGCAAGGTCATTCACTCAATACCTGAATTACCATTTTACAGATATCACTTTTCTGTTGTGTCATGCATCATTTGGTATGAAGGCAAAAAGACACACTGCTTGCAGCACTGAATACATACATGTAGAGTCTGATTCTGACATTAACAGCTTTGGCATCTTAACACTATGTAGACATGTAACATATACACTGGTAGAAGACTAGAAGTACTATTGTACAGATAAGAGGTTATACATCTATGATATACATCAGTAAATCGTAAGTCTGATTAAACAGAAAGATAAACAGCAATGACAGCATAGGTAGAACGATTTACCGTATGTAACTTTAAACTCCCCTGCTTATCAAAGTCAAGCCAGAGTTAACCACATGAGCTAAAAGTCAAGTAAAAGACCTGTCTTCTTTAGTTCTTAGAGATTTCCCAAATCTTCTTATTTTTCCCGAATATTTCCAAAATTAAATTATGTTGAGAGCTGAAAAAGCAAGTCTTACAGCACGTGCATGTGTTCTGCAAGCTGGATATATATGTATCATGAATCCTTGCTTTTTATTACATGTACAATGCACCTATAATTGATCTGAGCATCATGTGACTGCTCTTGCCAGTGCAGGTAACAAATGTACAATCATTTACATACATGTATATTTCTGAAGTACTGGTATTGATAGACTATTCAGTTTACATTGTTATCACATACATGTACTGAAGTATTGGCAGTCAATGCAGTTAATATTACTGTTAAGTATGATAGTACTAAGTTTACTTTATTCAGATTACATTTCTGCCAAGTACTGAAGTATTGATATTCTGTGCAGTTTACATGGTTGCCAAGCACTACAGTACTTATAGTATTGGTAGCCTAATCAGTTCATAATTCTGTCAAATACTGATGCACATTTTGTACTGGCAGTTTATTCATTGTATATTGTTGACATGTTCAAGTACTGCAGTACTTCAAGTTTATTCAGATTATATTGCTGTCACTTATATTGTACTGTAGTACTTCAAGTTTATTCAGATCATATTGCTGTCATGTACATTGTACTGCAGTACATGTATTTCAAGTTTTTCAGATTACACTAATCATTGTCAAGCACTACTGAAATATTGGTAACTAATATACATATAGGTTAATTTTTGTCAAATACTGAAGCACATTTTGTTAATATTCAGCTACAGATTTTGTACATAAAGGTACAAATTAGATATACAATGTCTGAACATTTCTCTCACTTGAATTCCTTTGATTCTAATCATTCATATTTTATTATCATGATCAGTTTTCTGCTTGCCAGTGCATTTTCAGGAGAGCAATATATACAAGACAAAATTGTTGAATGATTACCAGAAGAACAAAGATTAAGCTGAATTCACAGTGTAGACAGAAATTCTTTCTATTGTGTGGTAATTTGAAGAGTTTGTTCTATAGAACTTACCAGTAACAGTGATCTACATGTAGTAATTTGTACTGTATGTTGTAGGCACAAAATGTACATGTAAATGAACCTGTTCTTCCTATACAGAATTTATGAGTAACCGTGATCTTATCTAAGTCACACTGACCATCAAATGACTGTCAGTTAAAACTTGGTTTGTCATTTTTCAGCAAATTGAGGGTAAACATTTCCTCACATTTAGAGTAAAACTGAGAACCAGGACTAAACATCATCACATCTGGAAAGATTAACAGGCACATCATAACATGTACATGGAAAAGTTTATAGATTCCTCAGAATTACTACATAACAAAAAGTATCTTGGAATATTATTCAATTATGATGAAAAATAAGTTTAATCATATTTTCCAATTACAGATACCAATTATTGATTACTGGGTACAAATTAAGTAATCAAAAATCACTTTAAAAGTTACATATTTATGTAGAGACCCTGTGCTTCCTGAAAACAACTTTATTGGAGGCTTTTCTAGTCTGTAGATTTGGCCTTTGGTAATGGCACATACTCAGTAGTGATATATGTATATATACATTGTATATATATATATATATATATATATATATATATATATATATATATATATATATATATATATATATGTTAAAATGTGAAATTTGGAAGAAAAAACAAAGTTTAAAAAATAATCACGTCCAACCCACACATTTACATTGATGTACATATAAGCACTAGCTTAAATCCATGGGCTCTATGGTTGAGTTGTTAGAGCACCATGCTTGGACCATGCAGGGTTCAAAGTTAGCACTAGTTCGATAGTCCCAGACTAATAACTTCTGCAGTGGAATAGTCAAGGTTGTGCATCAGCTGGTCCGTATGACTAGAAGAAAATCTGTATAAACATTACAATAACATGAGCAATGCTTAATGAATGTTTATAATGTATATTTAGTATCAGAATGACCTAAGCAGCTCTTAATTTTTTTCCTTAACTCAAACAAAGGAAATCATAGTTGTTTTGACTTACATATATGACAGTATTAAAACGCAAAAAGAGTACCACTTTGGGACTGGTGAATTTTCTTTCCAACTAGTCAAACTGACAACTGAGACACAAATGGTAAATTTGACTTCTGCCATAAGGTTTCTCACATCTCTTCACTGTAGGTTTGAGCCCAAATGGAACCTAGAAGCTGATTTTTGTGAGAAAGTTTTCCAGTGTACTTGCAGAGTGACTCAAGCTTAAATGCAAACAAAGTAATGTTTCCAACTGAAAATGATAGCTAAGGGAAATAACTCTGTAAATGAGGGGTTAGGGCCCTGAATTCAGTGCAGTGTACATTGTCTAAAAGTGCACCCCAAACGCTTTATACAACTTTTCAAAAATTGTTAGTTTATGATGTATAAATGCATTTGCCGAAAAGTCAATCCGATGTCTCGTTCCTGAGATATTTAGCAAAAAGTAACTGAATCCTGTTTGCACACCTTTAAAATTCTCGCCAATGGCGTTAGGTCAACGAAGGAAGAGGTCAGGCACTTTAGGGTGTGAAAGCCATTAATAATATTACAAGTATCTAGCAAGCAAACATTACTTTTGCATAATGATATATTGTCTATGGCAGGATATGAGAGAGAGAGAGAGAGAGAGAGAGAGAGAGAGAGAGAGAGAGAGAGAGAGAGAGAGAGAGAGAGAGAGAGAGAGAGAAAGAGAGAAAGAAAAAGAGAGAGAAAGAAAGACAGACAGAGAAAGAAAGACAGACAGAGAAAGAAAGACAGACAGAGAAAGAGACAGACAGAGAAAGAGAGAGAGAGAGAAAGAGACAGAGAGAGATTAATAACTATGTAGGTTTTGAAAGGTCATTAATTTACAGCCGATTTTACTGAACACTGATTTGGCAATGGATGGTTTGAATTTAAGGTGACTTAATATTTTCTTGTTTTATTTAATATTTTTAGTTACATTATCAATATCATTAATTAACTTTCAGTTGACACACATTTGTAAAAATAGCAAGACCTTTCTCAACATGTAAAAGAATTGTCACATATTTATTTTAACATATGCCCATTCGGATGTCCTTTTGATAATAAGTCTGCTATTCTAAATCTAACTGTTTTATTTCACATGTCATCTCACTGTAAGTGATTCCCTGACATCAATGGGGATTAAAAGATGTAGATGCCAAAATGATGACAAGAGTGGATGTTTACAGGGTATTGTACACATCAGCCAAGTAGTTAGGGAACACGGATGCTAGTACATGTATTTCTATACACAGCGGTAACAGTAAAGAAATATTTTAGCAGAGACTTCTCTGCTGAATAAATTATATTTATTGTAAATGAAACATTAAACATATCGTAATTATCATGAGAATTTTATTTCATTGTCATTTCAGGATTGCGTATAAAAATCATCTTTCTAACTGAATTCTGAACTAGATAACTTGCCTACTTTCTCTATACCCGTCAATGGCAATTGCACGGGATGTTCCTCATATCACGTCACCACCATTAGCAGTTTTCAGCTTTTTCTCTTGATTAGATTTCCCACAGGTATAAAAACCCAACTTTGTTGGCTTATATCTTCGAAACAAGACATAGGATCGATTTCAAATTTTTGACAAATGCATTTTTGCACATCAAACTCTAATTGTTTTTGCAAAATCATTCATAGCGTTTGTGGTGCACTTCAATATGACAGAAGTAAATATATATGTACATTGTATTAAGTTTCATAATTCTTGCTTAAATGCAGAAACAGTGCTTCTGAATAAAATTTTTTAGAGAAGGTCAATAACTCTGTAAATAACAGATGGACAAACAAAGATACAAAGTTCTATATGCTCCTCCTCCCCCCCAAAAAAAGAGCCTAAATCGCTCATCTGAGAATAATCTATAAATGTGGAAAGAAGACCAAGAAGAATATGTAAAATGTACATGTACATGTACATGTAGGCTGATCTGGCCAATAAACAATATTGCAGTTTTAAGAAATTCATGAAAATATGTAAAAACAATACTTCAGCAAAATTCTAACACAAAAACATTTCTTCACCTATATACAAGTAAAACACATTAAAGGAATGCATCATAGTGAATGCAAGGGGAAATAATTGAGGAAATCATGCAAAAATTAATGAAAATGACAAACTCTGAAAAGATCACAAAAATAAATATTCCAATTTCTATAAAAAATACAAATTTAAATCATAGATCCATGTAAATCACTTAAAAATCAGTTTTTCAATTCATATAGCGGTTCTAGAGAAGTAGATTTTTAAAGAAGATACCTTATATGACTTATTTTGCCCTGCCCCAGATCCACTGCAGGGCCAATCTGGCTCAAAACTACAAATTAGGTAAAGGACCTTGAGCACTTGCTTCCTGTAAAGTTTCATCAAAATCCTTTCATTGGTTCCAGTCAAGAAATCGAAAATATGAAAAGTTTACAGCCAGATAGATGGATGCCGGACAGGGGAGTGATCACAACAGCTAAAAAATTGGGAGGGGGAGAGCTGAAGCATAAATATTGATATTTCATAATACAAAGTACTGGAACATAGCTAGAATATATATGAAAATCATATACCGTATGTGTACTGAAAGGGCACCTGCTCTAATAAGGGCGCCCCTGGATATTTTTTTCATGTAGATCTACTTATTGTTTGAAATTTTTTTACCTTTTTATTTTTAATTATTTTATATTACCGCCCGACATCATCATACTTTTTTACTTTTTGGTGCATTAAATATCAACTATACCTGCAAAATTGCAAAAGAATATCTTTTAACTACGTTGTAAGCATCTGACGTTCATCAACAAACGAAATGAAGTAATCATTGTTACGTTTTTTTTTTCTTTTGTTAAATACCTGTCAATTAAAATATATTCACTATCGAAAAATAATAATTATCGCAATTTTTTCTACAAAGAAATATGAAACTTTTTCAATTATTTGTTTAATTTGTAACTTTATAAAACTGAATTCTCGTTTCGGGTTTTCAAGTGAGGCATTGTCAATCAAACTTCCCATTTTGTCTACTACTGTCATTTTTAACCGTGGGCAATTACCAAAATCTCGCATAATACCAGTTTTACACTTTTAATGTAAGAGATCATATTAAATAAAAGAAATTGTCAAAATTGTCGGTTTCAATGAACTTGAAGCATCCGTGTAAGGCATGTATCACTCGTACTCATAATGCCTGTCTCCTGATCTCGCAGTTCAAATCTTAATTTGACAGTAACAAATTTTGCTACATTGTTTCTTTTCCACCATTAATACTTCATGGGGATTACAAAGTAATTAAGTCAGTAAAAACAGCTATATACATTGTAGATAATGTTGCATAGTGGAGTATTTTACCATTTTTGCATGGTAATCAAAATGTGCTTCATGAAAGAAAAAAATTATCAAAATAAGGGTGCCCTGTACTCCAATTACTCAAGCCAGGCGCCCTTTTTAGGTCAAATACGGTACGTCACTGACAAGAAAGTTAAGTGTACTTGTAGGTGATGTGACTGATGTCCTGGTATACAAGTACTTGGCACATACATTTGTACATGTAAAAGTCACTGTATGATCATGATTTAGTAATTGTCCACAGGTGGATAACACCTGTACATGTGTATTGTGTGATGGGCATCATCAAGGTCTCATTTATTGTTCCAGAATTACACAAGATATGGTTGTACATGTGTATACCAAAATCACAAATACCTATGAGCACTGTAGCAATAGTAATTTAGTAAATGTATATTAGTTTACCTGAGCATGATACATTACTGTGTGTTTATAAGTGTGTGTAACAAGAAAGTCACAAGTGACCTCATAGATGTAATCTTAATCGACCAATGAAAATGCAACTTACATAATACATGTGTATTTGATTTTGAACATTTATCAAATGGTAAAGCCTTGGAATTTAAGCATTATATATACAACATTGAACACACAAAATCCGGAAGTAATGAATATATTCCTTTCCTAACCTTGGGTATGACTGAATTAGAAAAGATGCTCTGCAACCTGACAATTTCTTCATTATAAAAATGAGTTACATCATTTTACCATTCGATAAGCTTTCAAAGTTGTATTTTCATTGGTCCAACAGTACATACCTACAAGAGGTCACTCTCACTGACCGATAGCAGGTCTCATTAGATCCTTGATCTAGTCTACATGACATACCAGAAAATGGGAGCAATATGAGAGATTGTCTTTTAATTAGATTGGTGTATGTTTACATGTTCACATATGTATATATACACAGATAATACATACAATACATGTAATTTATATACAAGATTACAATCAGACTACTCTTGTTCTATTTCTGAGACTATACATCAGGTGTAAGTACATACACATGTACATAATACATATCTTATACAACTGTAAACATGTACATATTACATGTATGTGCAATAATGTGTGTCTTGATAAATGATGCATGTACGCTTTATGTTTAACACAGTGTCTATAAACTTTGATGAGGATGATAAAGATCTTTAAGTGGTAGGAAATTATTTTTGTTAAAACTTGCAGTTTCTTATATATATGTATATAAATGTACATAATGACAGACATTAAAATTTGCTGACTGTGACAAAATCAAAAGGTATACATGTATTATAGAGACCTTGTAAAACATTTATCACAAACAAGTATTGTTGTAAAAATTCCTTGGTCAATTACATACACAAAATTCACTTTATTTTTTGTGTACAACTTTTGTCCTAAAACAATATCTTTTTTTAAATCTACTTGTACATGTATAAATTCTCAGGAGTTTTTCATGATTCCTTTTCTTTCATTTAGGTCTATAAAGGGTTTTAATATAAAGACTTACTACATGTACATTGTACACACAGTACAGAATGACGGAGATCTAGAATTGTGTTGATACAACAGGGATTTTCCTACCTCAAAAATTCTGGGTCTAGGATCCGGAAAATTGGGGGAAAAATACAACATTTTTACTAAAATAGAAACACTTAATTTGAGACATTTGTTTGAAAATACTATTCTTTATTTTGAATTTCAAATTTGGGAATTTTTGCATAATTTTGGGGAAATACAAGAAATTTTTGCATTGAAAGTGGGTCCTGTAAACGGACCCAAAATCAGCCTAGGAAAATCTCTGTACAACACTGGTTTGGATGTACACATACTATTGGCATTTGGCAAGGAAATTAAAATCTATGTAAAACCAATATATTTCAGTAATACTGTGAATCAAAGGGGAGGAAATTAAAGAAATCAGACTGAGACAAAAATGAATGAAAATGACGTAGTGATAGTAAGTCTGAAATGATGTCAAAAACACTTCAAAAATTAATATTATGATTTTATGACAAATACCAACTTGAATCATGCATCCATGAACATGGGAGATTACTCAAATGTAATCAGTTTTTCTATTCATACAGCAGTTCTAATGATAAGGCCAAGTAAAAAAAAAATAGTTATGTTTCCTGTTTCTCGACCAACCCTACCTTTTGCTGCCGACCCTTATCATTTTGTATCGGTAAAATCTGGTTTTAATATTACTATTCCTAATTTCAGTCATCAAAATGTTTTGAGTCATAATATGAATTAAAGGTGACATTTAAAGCGCCATTTAGCCTCTCGAACACCACGACAAAGCACAGAAAATGCCTATGCAAAACACAGTTACCATGCACTCTGCTTGCCATCAAAATTAGCAGTTGTAAGCCATGGGAGGCAGAGAGAGAAAGATGTTATGACATCTATACAAAACAACAAGTCTGTCTAAATCATCTCTTTTCATCAAGGTGAATATATTTATTGCTCTAAATATATTTATTTGCCCTAAACATCAAAGATAAAACACTTTAATAGATTAAGACATGCAACACATAACTGATATTAACATGCATTGGAAATATACCAAATGCCCCTCTTTTTCAATGTATACTTTAAGAAAAAAATAAAATAAAATAAAAACTTTTTCCTACCTGCCTTATTTTTTTAGGAGTGAAACAGGAAACACAAATATTTTTACAATTGGCCAGTGGTAATAAGTACTTGATTCCTGTAAAGTTTTATTAAATTCACTTGACTGATTTCAGAGAAGTCAAAAATATGAAACGTTTACAGACAAATGACAGTTGTGGAGTGATTAGTTACTATACATGTAGCTCACTTGAGCCTTCAGCTCAGGTGTCGTACATGTACATTATAAGCTAAAAAACATCAAAAAAATTGTCCAATTTCCACAAAAATAACAAACTTAAATTGTACATATACAACTACAAGTACATGTAAATAGATCACCTGGAACAATTCTGTTAAGATTTTCAAATAGGCCTCATGTGTACACAAACTTGGTAGAGGACCTTTAATACTTCACTTGATTCATGTAAAGTTTCATTAAAATCCCAGAAATCTCAGATAAGGTAAAGGTACATGTAAAGGTCAAAAGGTAATTGACTTTGGTATCATTCAAAATGGTTTTATTGTTGGAGTATAGCTCCATCCCCTATGGTTGAAAGGTTATGACCAAGCTTAATTTAAACTTTTACCAAAATACGACCTTGAACATTGATCCCATCATGTGTAGGACTCTTCCCCTCATCATCCTGAATCATTGTATGAAATATGAAATCTAAATCTATAATGAAAAATACTGTACTCAAGTTATTGCACTGCAACTTACATGTTGTTAACAGACAGAGATTATCATAGTTAACAGACAAAGATTATCAGAGTTCCAAAAAAGATAATTTTAGTACAAAATAAATATAAAGTCACAGTCAAGATACGATCTTAGGAACATTAGCTGTGTTTTGCTTGTTTTTTTTTTCTTCATTTTTCTTCCTTTTTTACATCTCAGATTGATATACTTGTACAATAACAAAAAAGGAGACATACACAGGTATTCCCATATATTTCATGGAAATTGCTTGACGCTTGACAAAACCCAGGTTTGGTACTTTTTCTCTTGCTATTGATTTACTCCACCATACTATTTGAATATCAAACAGGACCTGACCATATTTTCACAAAATATATAGGAATATAAATTTTTTATGCCTGTTTATAGCTCTTATTTGTTAAAGTACATCAAGTATAAGTAGAAAAAGTAGAAAATATTGAAATAATATGTTTTGGTAATGCCCCTTTAACCTTTGACTCCAAAATATATAGGGACCTTCATAAGCCTCTTACAAATGTACATGTGTCATCCTGCATCTATGGTCATGATATCTATGTATGAAATATGAAAGCTTTATGTTGAGAAATACCCAAGTTATTGAGTTACAACAAATTGTTGACAGATAGAAGGACAGATGGATGGCTCAACAGATTGACAGTGATTCCTACATGTATACTAGTAATGGGCCTCTACAGTACATTGTATATTAAATGAACTGGTTTCATTTCAGATGGTAATGATTTAAGATAGTCTCATACTGGACTGAATAAAATATACATAAAAAATTAGCCAAACAAGTTTGTTTTTAGCCATCGGTAATTTTTTTATTAGCCAGTTCAATGAAAGTTGATACATTTTACAAAATATGTCTGGTTGTTTTATCCAGCAAGGTTGTAGGTAGTGTGAACTACATTATACAATAAATGACAGTCAATGCCAGCCATGCCATGGAACAGTACGTGAAAGGCTGAAGGTCTACTTGATTTGGAGATTTTCTGGAAAATTCTTGTTACAAATGAAGCATGTCCTCACTCATTCAGTGTGTATGTATTATCCATCTTGTCATCTGTGACCATGCTATGTTTTTCTCTTATGAGTAAAGGTACATGTACGATATAATACAGTTAACTCTTCTTATAACAAGACCGTATGTAACAAAATTATACCAGTTAGAGCGAAGATATATCTCTTCCCTGTGCATTTCTTACATTATTCTTTATAAATCCAAATAATGAAATCTGGCTATAACAAGGTTAAAATCTATCTCTTTTCCATTTTGTTATATAAGTGTAGTTTACTGCATACATATACACATCAGGGCCATACAGTAACGTTTGTCTGTGTCCAGGTGAAAATCGGCACGGACATGTCAATCTTCCTAAACACTTGTCCGAGAGCACAAGTTAAAATAATCGACAATATTTATAATTTGTGATTTCAAACCTTAGCCAAATTGATGTGTATCCATTTAGTGTCTAATTCCAAAGTGAAGATTTAATTACTCATATAAACATCATCTTAGTTTACTAGTTTAATCTTCCAATGCATAAACATAGATAAACATTGACCTCAGATGAAATCATAATACATATAAATTAGATGCGGATGTAGAGTCATGCGGTCTTTTGAAAAATAATCACTAAAAGTAAAACGCTTGTCACCTATGAGAAATTAATAGCTTTAAGAGGCTGCAGTGACACTGACTTGATCATAGATTTGCTCTGTTATCCTAAACATGGGTTTGACAATTTAATGGTCAATGGCTGAGGAAAACAATTCTTAAACAAAATAATACTGAAAACTGAGTTGCAAACAAACAAAAGAAATAATTAATGGGAGACAAGTTTAAATTGAGAGCAGTTTAAAAATATTCTGCAGTCAATCAACTGCCCAAGATCAAGCTTCCAACAATAAGGTTTTGTTTATCTTAACTACATATAACAGTATAATTTGAAAAGTGGCAAGTTCTAGAGATGATCGTAGTCTGTGAATACACATAATTTTTTGTGTCTTGTCTAGTTTTTGGTAACATCTCTATCATTGTTGTTGCTTTTATTTTTCGTTGTCTGATGAATGTTCTCTTATTTAGTAGCCCTGGGCCTGATTTATATATATATTTTTATTATTAAAAATATATATTTTATTTTAATCCTATGTTACCTATGAATTTTTTCATTGTAAATTACAGACAAGTGGATATGGGATTCGGACAAGTTACTTTTGGATATTAATTGTCCGATGGGACAAGTGAAAAAAATCCTTAATGTAGAGCCCTGCACATGCATGTACATTATGTACACAAAACATAAACCAAACATTACCAAAAATAAGATTTTTGATTGAATGGTACTTAAATTATAAAGTTGTGACATTCTCTTTTGTTGGCAATTATTATAGTGAACATATTTGGGAAATTTTGCACAAAATTTGGGGAAAAATAGCATATTTTGCATTGTGAATGGGGCCTTTTATCTGACCCACAAGTTGATGATATTACATTTAATACATGTAAAAGTATGAGCTTGATGTATGTACAATAAAGTCTGACAGTTTAACACCAGGCAAGATGAAATACTAACGAAAATCAGAGAAGTTTGAAACCAGTCCTGATAGGCTTAATAAAGCAAAATGCCTTGCATGTGTTGGTGACATGAAGTGATGGAAGTTGCCAGAGTAAAAATAACACAGGTTTTTCCATTTTAAAACAATTTTCATTTCATTCGAGAACATGTGACCTAAGCTATCGACATTTGAAAATATGACAACATAAGACGATTAAAGTGGGTGATACCGAAAACAAAATACAATGTTGATTTATTCTGAAGCCTCAGAAGGATGAACACAAAATGAATACTAACTCAGTAACTGCTATAATCTAAGAGCTATACAAGATTTCTGATAATTTTGATTAATCTAATCAGATTTAAATTCTCTACACCGATATATATATATATATATATATATATATGTTATCTTAACATATTCAATATAAAACTTTTTCTTGAAAATTACGCAGCGTGCATTGCGAAAAAGTGTAGTAGATCTGCATGCATGTGTATTCTCTTGTCTTGATAAACAAGATAAAGTCGTGACTCACAACATGAAAATCCCATCAATTTTATGATAACTAAAACTTGTATCAACTCTCTCTCATGTCATGATCAGCTAAATGTAGTTTCTCTTTCCAATATAATTGAAACTGTTACTAAAGCAAATCTAAGAAAATTGTTATTTGTTTTCTAGTCTTTGATTATGAAAGTGTCGGCATGGCTAAGTTTTTTTTCTAAAAGAAAATGACATAGAGCCGCTTTGCTCAAACTATAGTTAAGCCAATGGCGATTCATTTCTAGAAACAACCTTTGATGAAATTTAACTTAATACTTTATCTTCACATGCAAATAAAAATTAGTATAATTTGCACAGAACTTTTAGCGTACCTTATAATAAGCACCATTGGAACCACAGACCTCCACCACCAAGTCCTCCATTTTGGATGGAAATTGAATGCTGGGAAATATTTGAATGACACTCAATCAGATAAACTATGTGCTAAGAAACATCCAAAAGGTTTCGAAGTTGATGTTTACTTCCAGCAAATTAAATTCGAGACTTTGTTTTATAAAACCGTTCAAATGTTCCCCAAAAAAGTGAATTAAAACTGACTTGAATTTGGTTAAACAACACTGACGCACATAAACTGTAAGTGTAAGGTCACGATGCATCATGAAAGTATTCGTTTATCATTGCCATCAAGGAAGAGTCTCGAGGAAGGTTTACTCGGAATTAAAAATGGCAGCTTGTGTATTTTGTGTTGAATAGAGTCAACAAATGGGACTTAATTTTAACACCTAGAATCAACTGCTACTCCTGAAAATTACAATGTGTCAACATTCATATACACTCTATTGAGCTGTATTGTTTCGTTTGAAAAATGTCCTCAGACAGTGAACTGGAGGAATTTTATGATGCTGAAGATTCCACCCCTAGAGCTAGACAGTGAGAAAATTAGCCTTTCATCTTTCATTTAAATTTTAATCTAACTAACTTATTAATGGAGCAGTAACACAGAATAGCTTTATTAGGTTATTTTTTTAGCATTCGTGTAAATGATAATTTAATAGGTAAAGTGCTACAGGTGTCATAACTAGTCATATTTACCTGTGGGTTCTACAGTATAATGTAACTGTTTTTCATTTTAAGTAATTACATGTAAGATCATGAGGAGTTACAGGATGTTTCAGGCACAGATAGTTTTGGCACCTGATCGCTAGGACAGTTTAGTACCTGAGTTGAGATGCTCGGTCACATAGATTAAGACATACATATGATATATATCATTATATGTAACAGGCGGTTAAAGTGTGTGACCAAACCAGGAATCAAAGCTAGGACCCTCCGAACATTAGCTGGATGCTCATTACAAACTGAGCTACCTATGTAGACACCCGTAGTACCACTACACTCTTCCACCCTTAACAAGATTTCTAATGGCAGAAATCCACCTTTATAGTGCTGTTTTCTTCCTAGGTCACTATATGGCAGCAAGGTACTTAAACAATATTAATGGTGCAGTGTTCTCCCATAACCATTATAGCATTGTGGTTCCATGGTGCCATGTTCTCCCCAGACCACTATAGCACCAAGGTGAATGTACCATATTGCATTATTGTCTTTAGACCATTATAGCACCATGGTACCGTGATGCAGAGTTCTCCCCAGATCATTATAGCATCATGTTGCAGTGTTTTTTTTTCAGACCATTATAGCACCACCTTGTGTTCAAGGTACCGTGGTGAAGTGTTTTCTCCAGACCATTATACATTGTAGCACCTTGGTACTAGGGGTGCGATGGTTCAGTTAAAAACCAAAGAACCGAACCCTTGACATCGAATCGATCCGTTCAGTTACAAAATTATTATTCAATAAGGTCCTTCATTTGTCCAAAACGGCATGATATTTACTTAAAATGGACACCAATACTTCTAATAAAAATAACGGTATATTTTTTATCAGAATATAAAATAATCTATAAATGATAAATACAGATATAATTTGAATGTAGATGTGATAATATATCCAATAACTCTCAATAACATGCAGTTATTTTGTAACATTATGTTTGTTAGGTATTTAGTATCGGTATAAATTGCAAATGGCAGCTAATATGAAGTTATTCTTTCATGTTGTTAAACAGTTATTATATCTCGTCACTACGATCATTTCATTCCTTTAAAGAAGGGGATCGGTAATAGAAAGACTTCAGTAATTGATCCGTTAACCTCAGCATGTGGTATTCTATACCCTATCGTAAATATTTTTTTACCCAAAATGTAATTCCAAAGAAGTAAGGATTAAACAATATGTCAAAAGTAAAATTTGTTAGTGAATTAAACATAGTTATACAGCATATTTACAATGTAAATGGAGAGAATATTTTAAATGCAAGTGTTCCATATAAACAAATTACAATGTATTTCTGTAACATTGATCAGTAACTTGTTAGAAATGCTTCTGTGCCATGCACAGATTTATCTTTCACAATATACATGTAGTGCAAGGTAGGCTAGAGATATGAACTAAAACCCACATACTGCTATGTTGCACCACAGGGTCTCATATTTGGGTTAAAAATATGTGCCATGTGACTGACATTCGTACTAGAATGTGTTTATACTTCTGTGGTTGCACTTGGAGTCCAAGAGTCAGTTGTTAGATGAACCAAACTGAAAAAAACGAATCGAACCAAAAAAATCCTGAACTGTTCCACCCCAACTTGGTACCATGATGCAGTATTCTTCCCAGAACTTTATAGCACCAAGGTACCATGATGCAGTGTTTTTCCCAGACCATTATAGCACCACCTTGTGTCCAAAGTACCATGGTGTAGTGTTTTCCAAAGTACCATGGTGTAGTGTTTTCTCCAGACCATTATACATTGTAGCACCATGGTACCATGTGCAGCAGTATTCTTCCTGAACTTTATAGCCTGGTGTAGTGTTTTCCTAGACCATTATGGCACTACTATCATCGTGCAGTGTTCTCCCCAGATCATTATAGCACTATGGTACCATTGTGCAGTGTTATCCCCAGACCATTATAGCACCCTGGTACCATAGTCATGATAGTGCTGTGTTATCCCCAGACCATTACAACTCTCTTGTACCATGGTGTAATGTTGTCCCCAGACCATTATAACTATGTGGTACCATTGTGCAGTGTTCTCCCCAGACCATTATAACTATGTGGTACCATTGTGCAGTGTTCTCCCCAGACCATTATAACTATGTGGTACCATGGTGCTGTGTTATCCCCAGACCATTATAGCACCCTGGTACCATGGTGCTGTGTTATCCCCCAGCACCCCTGGTACCATGGTGCTGTGTTATCCCCAGACCATTATAACTATGTGGTACCATGGTGCTGTGTTATCCCCAGACCATTATAGCACCCTGGTACCATTGTGCAGTGTTATCCCCAGACCATTATAGCACCCTGGTACCATAGTCATGATAGTGCTGTGTTATCCCCAGACCATTACAACTCTCTTGTACCATGATGTAGGTTGTCCCCGTAATGCATTGTTGTCCCCAGACCATTACCAATAACTATGTGGTACCATGGTTGTGCAGTGTTCTCCCCAGACCATTATAACTATGTGGTACCATTGTGCAGTGTTGTCCCCAGACCATTATAACTATGTGGTACCATGGTGCTGTGTTATCCCCAGACCATTATAGCACCCTGGTACCATGGTGCTGTGTTGTGTTATCCCCAGACCATTATAGTAACCTGGTACCATGGTGCTGTGTTGTCCCCAGACCATTATAGTAACCTGGTAACATGGTGCTGTGTTGTCCCCAGACCATTATAACGCTCTGGTAGATGCACCCTTATAACTCTGTGTACCATGGTGCTGTGTTATCCCCAGACCATTATAGCACCCTGGTACCATGGTGCTGTGTTATCCCCAGACCATTACAACTCTCTGGTACCATGGTGCAATGTTGTCTCCAGACCATTATAGCACCCTGGTACCATGGTGCTGTGTTATCCCCAGACCATTACAACTCTCTGGTACCATGGTGCAATGTTGTCTCCAGACCATTATAACACCCTGGTACCACGGTAGAGTGTTGTCCCCAGACCATTATAGCACCCTGGTACCATAGTGCAGTGTTGTCCTTAAACCATTATACATGTAACTCTATGGTAACGTGGTGCAGTGTTGTCCCCAGACCATTATAGTAACCTGGTAACATGGTGCTGTGTTGTCCCCAGACCATTATAACTCTGTGGTACCATGATGCAGTGTTGTCCCCAGACCATTATAGCGCTCTGGTACCATGATGCAGTGTTGTCCCCAGACCATTATACATGTACCATGGTGCAATGTTGTCCCCAGATCAACTTCCAACACAATTATACATTTCACTTAAAAGGGCATTGTACCTGTAGATTTTTGTACAAAATTTTTTTTCCCTTTTTACTACATGTACTTAGATTGATATACAGTAACAAAAAAGAGATATACATGTACACAATAATAAAAACCCTTAGATTTCTGTATATTTTGTAAAAATTGCATGAGGAAAAACCCAGGTTTGGCACTTTTACAATTGCAATTGATTAACTCAACCTTTATATAATACTACAGAAGAACCTGCTTTAGCAACCACCTGTGTATAAAGACCACCTGGTCATAAAGACTGCTGTCCCCAATAGTTGTATCATTTGTGTGCAAATTAACCTCTATTTCAACTTAAAGACCACTTACTTATAAAAACTAGCTTTGTTTTGTCCCAATGGGGTTCTTTATATACAAGTTTCACTGTATTTGTATATGAATAACACACCGGACCTGACCTTATTTTCACAAAATATATAGGAATATTAGTTTGTTATGCCTGTATATAGCTTTTATTTGTTATTGTACATCAAGTTAAAGTTGTAAAGTATAAAAAAAAATTGGAGTAACACAGCTAATGGTCCTTTTACATTGTGCTATAAAAATTCCTGGGGAGAACACTGAAATCTTTTATGATGTGTCTGATATACATAACATGTATGTAGACTGTTATAAATAGTTGAAATATGGTCTGTTAATACTTAGACCTCTTAATATATACACCAATTTTTGATATTTGTAATATGCCTATGTCATTTCAGATGCCCTCTCAAGAACATTCAAGAGGATGCAGAGGTAAAGTATAAAGTTGTTTATTCAAATGTACACATCCTTTGTATTATATGACAAATACATGTACATGTTAAATTACGAATGTCCCATGTATTAAATGACAAATCTCAGGTGTTAAATTGCAATTGTACATATCCCAGGTGTTAAATGATAAATCTCAGGTTTACATGCTAAATTACAAATGTACATATCCCAGGTGTTAAATGACAAATCTCAGGTGTTAAACTGCAAATGTACATATCCCAGGTGTTAAATGACAAATCTCAGGTGTTAAATTACAATTGTACATATCCCAGGTGTTAAATGACAAATCTCAGGGTGTTAAATTACAAATGTTCATTAGGCTGAAATTCTGTCCTAAATTCAAGTTTTTTTATTTGATAAAATCAGGCTTCCTTTTACTGTTTGCAAGATGCGTTGGCATATTTTCACCACATCATATCAGTCTGTTCAACTGAATATTTCTTGTTGCTACCATCTGGATATTTGAGATTCAGGGCATGTACTAAGGGGAGATAATTTGGTAATTATTACATATAGCTTTTACCATTGACAGGAACAGACTGGCACCTGCTCAGAGTTAGGCTTCTTCTCATGATTCAACTGTTGTCACTTTTGCTGTGGCAGACAGCAAAAAAAAAAAAAAAAAAAATTCATTTTGTGACTTCAATTATCAAAATAGATAATGTTTTTAAATGATGGCTGTATAAACTGATCAAAAATAACAAATTTTCAGAATGAAATATGCTTCTTTTGCTTTAATGAAAATAGTTTTCAAATTGAAAGCCAAATTTATGTTCAATTTTTGGACCATTCAAACAAACAGGCAAGTTCTGATGTGTCCAAATTTCATTGGCAACCGCCTACGTATATGTATTTCAGATTACACAGATATTGGAAACATTTAGAACTGATTTTTTTCTTGATCTAATGGTATATAAATGATAATAATATGCAAGCATTGATAACACTTTTGTGGTATTTACAGGTCTTGGACAATATTGCAAAAGAAGAAAGACGATTGTTAGAATTAAAACGAAAACAAGAGGAAAGGTAGAGCCATTACAAATCATTACTTTACATAATTTTTATGAGAAGCAAAGATTTTTTTGTGCATGTAAAAATCATAAAGTGTTTAAATATTGACAACTTTTGCCCCTGCCAATTTTTGAAAGGATGGCATTATAGAGAGTTTGACCATTCTGTTCAGTTTAAGAACCAGAATTGCATTGAGAAAACTACACAAATCAGTCTCTTTTTTTTTTTGTGACCATTCTGGGGACGTTGGGACCAGATAATTTGAATAACATGAACCTTCTGCTGACTTATTTTCATATTGCAAAGTCAGATATCAATCACATTTCACAGCACAATGAAATATATAACTTATTTATAATGGCAAATCACACATGAAATTGTAATTATGACTATTTGCTCTCCAGGATTTGGCATTTTTATCGGGGTGGGGGGTTATAAGGATATTTTACCTTTTGTGTATGATGACAGATGGCAATGGGTGGGTTTGGCAATACAACAGGTGTTTAGAGTGCATGGAATCCTCTTTGTAAGCCAGGGTAGCAGTATAATGGGCGGGGATATACTGGAGTGACAGTGTACATAGATAGGCCTAAGTGATGACATTGGATGACAAATGTTGATAGTTATGATTAATATAAATACATAATTAATATAAATACGTAAATCACGTTTTATTAACGAGAATTTTATTCAATCATAATTTCATCAGTGCTCTTGCTTGCCAAAAATAATTCGCACTTCATATTCTAATCTGATATTGAAAGTAAATCTGAAATTAAAGGAACAAGGCAACAATGGTTAATTACAATTATGGGACTAGCTTATCAAAGGCCCAGTTGATGTTAATGATCGCTGAAAAAAAGATACTGATATGTGTTATGTTTAAATATAAAACAATAGTTTGTAAGTAGAATGAGCATTTGTAATCATGAGAATATTATTTTGCAAATAGATCTAGAACCAGTGTTTTGCCAAAATTCAGTCACATAAAATTTTCCAGATTTACAGTAATACACTATACATGTGTCAATGAGGCTTCAAATTTATTTCTGAATGATGATAGGATAGTTACATGTACATAAAACTTAGCTGTCTTAAGCTTGTTTGTTTCTTGAAGAGCAAAGTATTCATACAGAAAGATGTGTTTTCATGTGAAAAAATAACAACCAGTACTGTGGATGAAACTTTATCTCTTCTTTTGATTTAAATTTATTGTTGACAGTATGGGAGTTGGTAGCGTGCTCGACTCTTGATCGTGAGGTCAAGATGAGAGAGTAAAAATCGAAGTGTCGCAGTAGGTGTCGGCACGTTAAAGAACCCTCACTGCCCAATGGCCATCAGTCTCGAGCATAGGCCAAAATTTGAAGCCCTTCACCGGCATTTGGTGACGTCTCCATATGAGTGAAAGGTTCTTGAGTGGGACGTTAAACAACAATAAACAAACAAATAGAAAAGACAGTATGGGATATTACAAAATATTTTAAATAGAAATAAACTTCAATATAAGATGTTTTATTGTCATTTTACAGAAGAAAGAAAGAAGATGAGGACTATGAAAGGTTATTATTAGAGCTGGAGATGAAGAAGAAAAATGAAAAAGAAATGGTATAATATTGTTTTTAACAAAAATAATGTAACCATCCGATAAAATTGTCAGAGAAAGTTCCTCTGCCTGTCTCTGTCATTTGACATTTAATCCAAATTGCCTCTCAACAAGGAAAACAAAAATTTAGGTAGAAAATTCATTAGTTTAGTTACTACCATTTATTTCGAATTCTGTAAACACTTGATTTTGAAATATAAAATAGATATTCAAGAGATTCTTCATGAAATAAAATATTCACTCTGGATGTTACTGGACCACTTGAGAATGAGGTGTCACAGCTTGTAAATACATGTATAAACAATAAGGAGATATTTCATTAATTTTTGGCCAGGAGTCAAAATATTTCCCCAGATTCCTTGGGACAGTATTTTGACTGTTGCTCTAAAACTCATGAAAAGACTGACATTGTAAAACCCAATAATGAAATAAATATCAACAGATACACATACTGAAACTACAAAAATCACTCATGTATATAACACTGCTGTGCATGTACAACACTGTGGCTCTTTAAAATCAGTTAGGGGCCACTGTGGCTGTGTGGTTAGAGCATCGCGCTTTGAACCATGAAGTCTCTCATATTTTATATATTTGAGCCCCACTGGAACATAAACTGATTTTTGTTAGAGTTTGCCAGTTTACTTGGTAAAGGCCGGTGGTCTCTTCTGGGGAACATTGTTCTCTTCTCCACAATTAAAAACTGGCTACCACCATAGAACTGAAAAATTGTTTAGTGTGGTGTAAAACACCGTTCAAAATTAAAATAAAATTAAGCATTGACATTATAGTTGGGCAGCATTTCATTTGTCTGGTTTAAAAGAGTGAACTGTTGTCCAGGTGTTACAACACTGATTTTAAAAAAGTGAAGTTTAAAATCCAGAAACACTCCAAAATGATATATATATATATATATATATATATTATATAGGACATTAGGTAATTATTTGTGATGTTGTGTTTATAATTACATATATCAGTTTAATGTTTTCTGAAATTGTTGATTAATTATTTTTTTTAGGCAGCAAAACAGAAGCTAAAAGAAGATGAAAGAAGAAGACGAAAGCTGGAGGAAATGAGACAAAGGATATCAGATGACGTCACAACTGATGAAATAGATTACGAAAGTGACACCGAGGACGATTCTATCAGTGTACCACATCAAGAGGTAGAATCTGATTCGTCTAACAACGACACAGAACTTTTTGAGGATGATTATGCAACAAAACATTTAACTTTCTCTGAAAACATGAAATCATCGTTCCCGGAAAAAGAAAAACCAAATAAGCAAATTCCAGTTTTGATGATGGAAGATGTGGATGATAATGAGAAATCAGGGTCGGAATATATAGTTGAAAAATTGTTACAGGAGACACAGGTTTGTGATAACAATGAGAATGAACCAGATATTGTAAAAAGCACAAAAACACGAACACCTCCAAACACACTGCAATGCATTTCACAACCTGTCCCTACTTCCCAAGAGAGAAGTCAACGAGATGTACCAAATGCAGCATCATCCCTCTTAAGTGCTGTACCCAGAGCACCACCAAGAAGAAAGAAAAAAGGAGATTCTCACAATGATGAGGTTGGTCAAAGCTATAGATCATTACCAAATACTGTAAGCATGGAAATTTATGAGTGGGGGTAATTTACACTAAATATGCAATGGTTTTTTGTGTAAATTACCCCCTCCCCCCCTGTGCTGAGAATTATCATTTAATAAAGGATTGCTCACAGTAAGGTGTGGTATCAGGTAAAAAAATCCCCATGGGTATGGTTTGCATGAGAAAATCATGTGATAAACAGCACACAGAACTATCAATGTTTACAGTACTGTAAAACTTGAATATAGGTTGAAAAATAAGAATTAATTAGTTTGATGAGAACAGATCAATAAAGCTCAGAACCTCAAATTATTATCAGCAATTTTGCATTCTTCTTTCATTTACTCTAATGAATTCTATACTTATTTGATTTATAGTCTAAAAATAAAGAATGTTGGATTGGCACTTTTTAATTGGGTTGGTCTAGACATACTGAACAACTTTTTCTATTTTCTATTTTTGGCTATACCTGTATCTTGATTACTTATATAATCTTCCAGTAGATCATGTAAAAAGGGATTTATTTGCTGGTATCAAACCCTCAGTATATCTATATTCTCAGTTTTTGTCTTGTGTTGTATTGTTATATCCATCTCCTTTATATTGTCTTGATGTGATGGTAAATCTTATAATGTCAAAGAAATATGATCGGTACATGGATCAAGTAGTTAAGTGGAATTTTTGTATCCAGCTGTAGTGCAGTATGACGTTACATATTGCATTTGCAGATTGAACTTTGTATTATAACGGTATGATAACACATGCTAAATTTTCTAGAATGGGTCACAAGATAAGGGATATGACGGAGCTGATTTTGTAATGGATCATTAATCAGATCTTTGGGATTATATTTAGACCAGTTCATATAATCTGGAGGAATGGTGGCTCTTGAGCTTTTTCTTGAGATAGAGAAGTTTAAATTTTAAGTAATGCAGTATAACAACATTAAGATTATGCTGGCGAGAGTAATTATTCTTATTTGTTGTCATGGGTAATACATTTCCTGTGAAGCCTGTCTTAGCCGAACAATGAGTAGAATCAGTTGCTCGGTCCCGCTTGGCTTGATTAACCAGTCAGATTTCAGGAAAATTTTAGAGTTGTGTATCAAAGATGTAAGATTTAAACACAATGTCTGTATCAACTTTCACTTTTAGCTCTCAAGTGAAAGCAGCACACCAGACTGGGACAGAAAAATGGTACATCTTGGATTACCCCAGATGAAAACATCCGGAAAAGATAGATTTTCTCAGGAAACGGAACATTCCTTAGATCTTCATAGCTGTTTAGGTGGAAGACGGCATATAAACGCTGAGGTACAATATCATTTCTCAACTTTGAAAATATTTTGTTTTTCTTGTTTTGTTTTCTTTTTGTCACCTTTTTCGCACTTTCTGGAACAGTATTTGTCTAGAAGCATTTAATCATAGCTGTTCAACAACTTTTGAATGCAATAAATCAAAGATCATGTAAACAATGTACATTGCCGAATTATGATAAAAAAATTGCAAAGTGTTAAAAAATCATTCGTCATGTTAAAAAAAAAACCCAGACACTATAACAAGCAAACAATCATGAATGCACAAAAATTTACAGTTATGCCACACATACTACTGATATGTTGATTGTGTATGTCAGGGCAATTCCTGGTCCAAGTCAGACCTAAGACTTCCAAAAATAGTAGTGACCGTTCCTTTGCCAAGCACAGCATGTAAAAAGTGAATGTCACAGGCCTTTCCAATAAGACATTTAATTGAGATTGATGTGACAAGTTAAAAATAACTCCATAGCACAGGTCAAAATTTGTGTCTCTATACCAATACATGTACCTGGGAACTTCTCCATATAACTAAAAAATTCTTGTAATGGTGTAAAATGACAATAAAACAGAAATTCATTATCTGTCAGTTGATGAACCAATTGATTTGATTGACATTTCACTTAAATGTTTAATACATATGTGATTGATTACTAGAAATGTTACTATTGATTAATTTTGGGACCAGTCAATCAAAAATTGATTTTAATAAATCAATTTGTCAAGCCATTGACAACATGTCACATCATAAAACAATGATTACGAAGGATGATCAGGGATCAACAGTAACATTTATCTGATTGTCCAGGACAAATTCACTCTGCGGTCAGACAAGTAAATGTTACTTCACTCTTATCCCATGAAAAGTGAAATTGTTGAAGACAAAAATTAATTTAATAAAAATTTTTATGCACATTGTAACATCTTTAAATGTTACACTCGATTTTCAGACAAGTAATATTTGAATTTGGACAAGTAGATTTCAATACTACTTGTCCTGCAGGACAAATGGAAATTTTAATGGTTGTTGACTCCTGATAATATCTAGATTCACACATCATTCAAGGATAGAAGTTAAACTCTGCAATCAAGGAGACATCTGGGCTCTTATGTGAGGATTTTTTAGAGCCCAGTGCATGTCTGGAAGCCCAGAAACTTGCTCTTCCTATAATATAACATGCTATTTAAAAACTCTAACTACGAAAACATATTTTAAAGTAGTTCATACACTAGCTACATATAGCAAGGTATACTCAGTTTACAAGAATATCAGTTGAAATATGTGAAAGTGCAAGAGATACCCACCAGATTTTCAGTAGCCACCTGGGCTAACACTGTGAAATCTACTAGCTTAGCTCAGTTTTGGCCTCCTGGGCCCCTGCTAATTTTTATCCCTGTCATTGGTATTTATCTTTTTAGGATGCAGAAAAGGATGCAATAAACTCCGACCACGACTCGCCTCGCCATCCATCTGGAAAAACTAGCTCATTAACCCACAAAGAAAGTAAATCAAGCTCTGATCATGGTGGTGGGGATGGTCCAAATGTGCCTCGGAAATCATCTAGTCTTCCAAGGAAAACTTCAAATGTGTCCCGAAAGTCAGTGGAGCAAGAAACAAGGAAGTCAGCAGATCGCGAGTTTCAATTGTCTGATACATGTACCATAGGGGCAATGTGTATCACAGACCAAGCTTCTGGCGTAGCCTTGCCGAGACCAAGATCCAATTCTGGAAGATTGCTGACAGACGAGGTTTAGTTTAATTTTATTTTTCATTTCTAATCAAAATACATTCTAACCTAAATGCTAAAGCATCTTAAATATAACTCTGTATGGTGTTGTTCATTTTTAATTGTAAACTATAAGTTTATTTCTATAAATGTGTACTGGATTTAGCTGGATGGGTGGAGATTATTTGAGCCTGCAGCTGAGAAAAGAATTCCTGCAACATAACTGAAATGCAAGAAAACAAGGAATTCCATCTGGCAGAATATTTCTAATATTGTAGATTTTTCGCACAGGAAACAAAAAGTTGGTCTTCCCTGCACTCATTCTCAAATAATATTTTTCAATCCACATATGTTCAATTTTCTGTAAATACAAAAAATTTTCTGTAAATACAAAAATAACAAAAAATAACAATTTTCCCCAGTAATTGTCCTAAGGAACTGTTTATCAGCCACAGGCCCACTTCATTATAGATATGATAAAAAAGACACTGAGAATAGTTTGTTGTTTCCCATTATAAATGATTATACCCAAAAATGTTGTCTGTTGAGGATAACATCTATTCTTGATGATTGAATTGTGAAACTTAAAGCTGTACAACATATTTGAGGAAACCCTTTTTAACAAAATCAGTAAGTCTGTTTTACTATACCTGTTATGATTCTAATACCCCTGGGTCATGGATTTAGTAGATATGGTGTGGACACTTGTGACCTAATAGACCTTCTCTGGCTCCTGTGACCAGATGGGCCTTCTCTGCCTCCTGTGACCAGATGGGCCTTCTCTTTCTCTTGTGACCAGATGGGCCTTCTCTGCCTCTTATGACAGATGGGCCTTCTCTGCCTCCTGTGACCATTTGGGTCTTCTCTATCAATTGTGACCAGATGGGCCTTCTCTATCTCTTTTGACCAGATAGGCATTCATTGCCTCTTGTGACCAGATTGCCCATCTCTGCCTCCTGTGACCAGATAGGCATTTACTACCTCTTGTGACCAGATGGGCCTTCTCTATCTCTTTTGAAGAAGTGGGCATTCACTGCCTCATTTGACCAGATGGCCCATCTCTGCCTCCTGTGACCAGATAGGCATTCACTGCCTCATGTGACCAGATCAGCTTTCTCTATCTCTTGTAAAGAGGTGGGCATTCATGCCTCTTGTGACCAGATGGCCCATCTCTGCATCTCGTGACCAGATAGGCATTCACTGCCTCTTGTGACCAGATGGGCTTTCTCTATCTCTTGTAAAGAGGTGGGCATTCACTGCCTCTTGTGACCAGATGGGCTTTCTCTGTTTCTTTTGACCAGATGATCCATCTCTGCTTCCTGTGACCAGGCCTTCTCTGTATTTTGCTTTAATCTACAGAAATTTGCTTGAAGAGTTTTATACTCTGTAATGTAAAAACTAAGTAAGGATACATTTCCCTTATCTGTAATACCATTATTAAGTGAATGGTGAGT
Organism: Atrina japonica; assembly: GCA_030159075.1. NCBI lineage: Eukaryota > Metazoa > Mollusca > Bivalvia > Pterioida > Pinnidae > Atrina > Atrina japonica. The sequence goes on along the minus strand of BROG01000045.1, from coordinate 1,151,990 downwards.
ATTTACAAACCTTAAGCTGATTCTTTAGCTTATACTTTAACCTGACGGACACAGACAAAACCTATTGTCTTTCCCAATGGTGTCACCAATAGGGGGCACATCAATTCGTGCCTACTGTACTTTGATTATTTTTTTTCAGGAAATTTTGGAGTCTGTCCTGGTTTTGAATCTAGACACAGGGGAAAAGGTCCCATTGAGTGTTGCTGAGGACAAACTGCCAAGATGCATGAACCCCTTGTCTCTACATATAATGAGATTGACAAAAGAATACCACAGGTAACAAAGTTAATCTGCAAATGATAATTTTATCTGTTAAACATAGAATGTCATTGAAAGAGAAATATATGTAGGTAAATATTTACAAACACAAACATGTACAGAGAAACCTGTATATAGGGGCCACACAAGGGACCAGAAAATATTGACCTTTATGTGCAGGTGACCTTTTTACACAGGTTCAATTTAGCTAAAGTATGCAGTCAAGGGACTCGAAAAAACTGGCTTTTATAAACAGATAATCCTTATATAGAGGTGGCCACTGTGGCAGGTTTTACTGCATATACATGCATACCATCTTAATTACACATAAACATATCCATGTACAAAATGCCGTACCCTAAATAGGTTCCAAGCCCTAGAATTTGTGTCAGACCTTAGCCCTATACCATTTGTAAAGGTTAATTATTTCATTTGTCTCATCATGCTTGTATAGACAAAATGGACCTGTCTGGACACTAAGATTCTGTGTCAGGGTAAATAGGTTGTTCAGTTTTGCAGTGTTATGCTACTGAAAAATTGGATCACCCCAGAGAAACGCACGACACATGCTACAAACATTGCTTTTCACTCATATATGGTAAGACTTGGTAAGACATACTTAGCATTAGGATGAGTGGCCGTATCTTCGACCAACTTGGCAAGATGAAACTGAACTAGTCAGTATCATATATTTAAAGTACATTTCATTTTATTGAATAGCATCTCATTACATTTCATTAAATAGGTCATAATTAGGACTTATGTACCTGGCAAAATTTAAATTTTACTCATTTACTTAGAAATAGACAGAAAACAGGGTTCAGGGTATACACATTAACACAAGCCAATTTTGCTGATTAAATTCATAATGCATACACCCCATACAACCCATGTAACATGTTGCAGGTACACACAAGGACACTTAAAGGAGCAAGCATAAAAAAACAAGTAAACAAAGTATCAAAATATGTAATTCACATTACAAGTAAAAAAAAAGATTCTAATAAATAAAGTATCAAAATATGTAATTTCACATTACAAATCAAAAAAGATACTAATAACATTAATCTTTTGAAAATAAAATGCGAAATATGTAATTCCCATAACTAGACACAATACATAATAAGAGCATTTAAAATGAATCTAACAAAAATAAAATGGAAACAATATACACCTGGGCCCGAAGTCACCAAATATACTCAATACTCAAGCTCAACTTTTATTTCGTTATTTTGACTGTATAATCACTTGTAAATTTTTGGGTTTGAATAATTAGGAAACATATTTTTTTTTTTCCATCAGTCATCATAAATTTTTGCATTACGCTTATGACTTTCATGTAAAAATGAATATATATGTTGAGTCCAGTACTCAAAATTAGAGTATGTACTCGAACTGTTTTTTAATATTTCTGAAGTTTTCTTCAAATTACCAGTAATTTTGATCATTATTTACAATTATATGCTGTCAATATACAAATATGTCCAGTTACAGAATTGATTTTGCATGTTTTTACCTTGAAATCATGAAAAGTTAGTTGAGCTTGAGTACTGAGTAAATTTGGTGACTTCAGGCCCTGGACACAGAATTATCAGTGGATAGTAAACAAATGAACTCAGTAATATTTTATGTTGATGTCTAAAGTTGCTTGCTTCTTTTCTTTTTTTTTTATTTTTTTTTTATTTATAAGTTTCTAATGGTATGCATGTGAATAGCATTTTTATTTTTCATACTTGACATGCTTTTTATATATAATACACAATAGCTATGTATAATCACCATGAGCTCAAGCCCACCTTTCCCCTCCTGTGAAGCATAGGAAATGAAACCAACAGCAATGGAAACAGGAAGCCAGTCCAATGTGGGTTAAATCTGAAATCTTCTACTTGTATAGAGATTTGACATGACTCTATATATGATTGTGCTATGTTACAATTCTATAGACTCAATATGAATGCTGTGTTATTTAGAACATTGTTCTTCAGACACAAGGTGAATCATGTGTTATTTAGAACATTGTTCTTTAGACACAGGTTGAATCAACTGTTTTTAGAACATTGTTCTTCAGACACAAGGTGAATCATGTGTTATTTAGAACATTGTTCTTCAGACACAAGGTGAATCATGTGTTATTTAGAACATTGTTCTACAAACTTAAAGTCAATCCTGTTTTACTTTGAATGTTGTTCTTAAGCAATAAGATTGAATTAGTATATTTGTTTTATTGCAGCCATCTCTGATCACTTGTCATTGGAGTCTGTCATTTATTTTGATAACTTCATGATGTTATGACACTGAACATTGAAGCTAATTTTATACATACATTGCTTTGATGTAAAAATACAGGTTAATACACACTTTGCTTTGATATACATGTACAGGTTTGAAATTAGGTATAGAGTTTCCCCTGGCAAAAGGCAAGTAACAGTGGGAGAAATCCCAGTAATAACAGAGTTCAAGCACTTGTTTTTTCTCACCATTCTGTAATGAAAGTATTCTGGTAAACAAATCATGTATTTTCTTTATTATAAGCCAGTTTGAAAAACATATATGAAATATGAATTGTGTTAGCTGGTCATTTTACTAATTTTTAACTCAATGTACCCCCAAAGACACCTATTTTATTTAGTCTTAAGTAAAATCCATTGTTTATCAGTGGTTGGTGACTTGAGGACAATGATTTCATTTTCTTAGATTTATAATACATCATAACCTGATAGTTCTATAAAAACATACTTCTAATTATACACTGAAATTGATACACCTACTCAATTTTTTTTATTTATGAAAAATATGGAAATTTTGTGGGAATACCAATCATATTTGTGAATTATTTTTGATACTATGATATTAGACGCCTTTTTTGCATTCAAACATGTCTAAGATATGGCCATATAAGTCTGAGTATTATTGTTAATGATCAAATGTTTTAGGCATAATAATGAAATAAACAAAATTATACATCTACAGTTGATTTGATATTTCACCTAATTATTAAATGTTTCTGATACTATGTAGATTGTTTAAATACACTCATAAAAATATAAACTCAAATTCTTCAGGTTCAGGTCATGGTGTTAAAGGTCATGCAATTTATGTTTCCAGCCATGTTTTGATTTTGACAGTTTTCATAGAAAGCAATAGTCACTTTTGAAAATTCAAATTTCGATTGATTTATGGGTCTTGACATTTGTAAGGGAAATAGACTACCACCAATAATTCTGGCAATTTTTCGTCTTTTTGAAACAATATTGTTTCTGTTTTTAATCAGATTGTTTTTTGCAAGAAGAAAAGAAAGGTAATCAGATAAAGAAAAAATACATGTATATGAGTATTGCATTTTGAGATTTTTAGATGCATTTTGATAAAAAGGAGTGGGAAATTTGAATGACTTACATATAATAATACAATACTGTCTGAGCAATCAGGAAAAACAAGATTTGAACAAGACAAAATACAGAAATTCTGTCTTAGATGCTAGACTTAGTCTGTAGAGGCAAAGTCAAAGGAAATTACGGTACTTATATTACCTAACACATAGTACTTCAAGTCTGAAATAAAATATACTTCTACATTTAAGAATAAGAAATGAAAACAAATTGTTATTATCATCTTTTTATTAATTAGATACAATAAGCATGCTGAATATTTATATCAAGCATTTAGTATTACCATGTTTTTTTTTGTTTTTTTTCATACTTATTTGAAATTTAAGACTTTCATTTTTCCTTTGGTTTTGCCTTCTGTTTGCTGAGGCTGTGGTTTTTGTTTAATGTAGATCTAATACCCTCTTCAAAGTATTGTTGCATTGTGTCTAGTCAAGGAAGAGTGTGGTTATCATAGCCAGGTAATTGAGGATTCTGTAAGGTGCAGGTGCTTTATTGTTACCGGTAATATATAGCCATTCTTCTCTGCTTCCAACCTTCAACTTTACACAGTTTCTGTAATTCTGTATCATTCCATTGAGCCTAAAAGGATTATTGGATTGACTTTTTTGTTCGTTTGGTATTTTACAACAAACAGCAATTTTTCAGTCTTACAGTGGTGTCATTTTTTAATGGCAGAGATAACATGAAGCTACAGAAAGATATTCAGATTTCTGCAAGTTGACTAACAAATTCTACATGCACTCGGCTCAGGTTCCAGTAGGTCTTAAAACTGACTATCACAATAGCAATGAGAGACCCCATGGTTTCAAGCATGATGCCCTAAACATCAATATATTGTGTATGGCATACATGGTCATTTGGACCAGTTTTCTGATAGATTTCACTGGACTTTTGTAACATTTACTGGTTTTTCTGGTAAGGCCAGTGAATTTCAAAAACTCTGATATGACAAATGTGTATAAGCTGTAGATTTCATACACCTTAGCACATGTAGTAGAGATAATTGAGTTGGTCAGTAATACTGATACTTAGCACATGTAGTAGAGATAATTGAGTTGGTCAGTAATACTGATACTTAGTACATGTAGTAGAGATAATTGAGTTGGTCAGTAATACTGATACTTAGTACATGTAGTAGAGATAATTGAGTTGGTCAGTAATACTGATACTTAGCACATGTAGTAGAGATAATTGAGTTGGCTGATACTGATACTTAGCACATGTAGTAGAGATAATTGAGTTGGCCAGTAATACTGATACTTAGTACATGTAGTAGAGATAATTGAGTTGGTCAGTAATACTGATACTTAGCACATGTAGTAGAGATAATTGAGTTGGCCAGTAATACTGATACTTAGTACATGTAGTAGAGATAATTGAGTTGGCCAGTAATACTGATACTTAGTACATGTAGTAGAGATAATTGAGTTGGTCAGTAATACTGATACTTAGCACATGTAGTAGAGATAATTGAGTTGGTCAGTAATACTGATAGTTTGACTCATTTCTGTAAATATGGCTTTGTAGTTGACGTTGGTTAGTGCTAGACTAATGACAGTTGGGAGGATGGATATTTTGCTGTATTTCCCTCAGTTACTGCAATTGTATCTAGATATAATACATGTATGTTATATATTGTTAATAAGTATAAATATATAGAGACTTGTTTATACATGTATATATTTATCCTGTAACTATAAAGACTGGAAATATTGTATATCATCGCTGAATATGCCACAGCTGTATTCAGTCAATGATGGATTTCAAACACACAATTTTGTTCTAAACTTGTCTGGTGACGTTGAAGTTATTGTTTAATGTTGAAATGATATCACAAGTCCTATAGCACCTTACATACCATATATCTGTTAAATATTCTTGGGCAAAGTGGCAGCGCCCATATTGTTTTCAATACATTGAAATTGCAGTATAAATTCAGTAGCCATAATGGATTACAGGATAAACAGAATAGATGGTTGGTATCTTAAAATACAGGTTATATTTGAACTCGGGCTTGAAAAGTGACACTGGTTTGAACAAGTATCACCAATGTCGTTTTTCTTAACCCTCGTCAAAATACAACCTGTATTTTAGGACAACAACCATCGATTCTCTGTATATGCAGTATATTATGATAATGGTTTTGGGATTTAAGGATATGATAGCATCTTCTCTCTAAGACTGCATGTATTAAGCCATCAGATACATTCAGTTTTTATTAGATTTTATATTACATGTATCTATCTTTCTTTTGTAAAATTTGGAATTATGTCTTTTTGATTGATGGTAAAATATTACAGGTTTTTGATTGAATACATATAGAGAAATGACTTGTTTACCAAGATACATTTTTGCACTTATTATTAACATTGTTTTCTAATTAATTGACCTTATGTTTGCGGAGAAATTGAGTAACATTCCATTTTGTTAATTATTTCATATTCTGTTCTCTTTTGATGTTCATGAATTTTCTTGCTGTCATCCCATAAAATGATTAACACCTTTTCTTTGACTACTGTTGTTTAGCTATCATATTTCATATTGTCGCAAGATCCAATTGCTCGGTATAACATATTACCATATTACCTGAATTATACAGTGTTCTCTCTCTCTCTCTCTCTCTCTCTCTCTCTCTCTCTCTCTCTCTCTCTCTCTCTCTCTCTCTCTCTCTCTCTCTCTCTCTCTCTCTCTCTCTCTCTCTCTCTCTCTCTCTCTCTCTCTCTCTCTCTCTCTCTCTCTCTCTCTCTCTCTCTCTCTCTCTCTCTCTCTCTCTCTCTCTCTCTCTCTCTCTCTCTCTCTCTCTCTCTCTCTCTCTCTCTCTCTCTCTCATAAATGATAATAAGCAACACATATAATCAGTTACCAAAATGATATTATCATATAATCAGTTACCAAAATGATATTACATACAATATATAGCCTCTTTCCATATCATACACTCACTATCTGTCTATGGATATTATATGTAGGCTAGCAGTAGTGTACTACCTGTACTTAATAATTCTGTATCAAGACATTCTTTATATATACATATACCTTCACTATGGGTATCATATATGGAAGTTATATATGGCTAGTAGAGTTTTACTTTATAATTCTCTATCAAGACTTTTATTTCTTCACTATATATGGAATCTTCACTAGTGGATTTACTTTATAATTCTATATGGAAGTATATATATATATCTTCAGTAGAGTTTTACTTTATAATATCTATATCAAGACTCTATTTTTATATATATATATATCTTCACTATGGATATCATATATGGAAGTTATATATGGCTAGTAGAGTTTTACTTTATAATTCTCTATCAAGACTTTTATATATATATATCTTCACTATGGATATTATATATGGAAGTTATATATGGCTAGTAGAGTTTTACTTCATATAATTCTATATCAAGACTTTATAATTCTATATCAAAACTATATATATATATATATCTTCACTATGGATATTATATATGGAAGTTATATATGGCTAGTAGAGTTTTACTTTATAATTCTATATCAAGACTTTTATATATATATATATCTTCACTATGGATATTATATATGGAAGTTATATATGGCTAGTAGAGTTTTACTTTATAATTCTATATCAAGACTTTTATATATATATATATCTTCACTATGGATATCATATATGGAAGTTATATATGGCTAGTAGAGTTTTACTTTATAATTCTATATCAAGACTTTTATATATATATATCTTCACTATGGATATGGAAGTTATATATGGAAGTTATATATGGTTATATATGGCTAGTAGAGTTTTACTTTATAATTCTATATCAAGACTTTTTATATATATATATATATCTTCACTATGGATATAATTTATATATGGAAGTTATATATGGCTAGTAGAGTTTTACTTTATAATTCTATATCAAGACTTTTTATATATATATACTATATCTTCACTATGGTTTTATTATATACAAGACTTTTGTATATATATATATCTTCACTATGGATATTATATACAGGGTAGTAGTAGAGTCTATTATATAACACTGTATCATGATTTTTTGTGTGTGTATAGCTATAGCCGCACTAGCTTCGCATCAGTTGATACAATGTAGTTAGTGTCTCGGGGACAATAAACTAGCTAGTGTCGTCATAGCCAGTAAATAAGTGTGTAATATTTATGTAGGATAAAAGAGTTACTTTTATCTATGAAGGTAAGAATGCCTTTTGTATTGTAGGTTACATTTATCTGTGTGTGTGAGTTTTAGTAGGTGAGATTTTGATTTGTTTTGTTGGTTTGATTTGAGTTTTATTTGTTAATTATTATCAGTTTTGACTTCTTTTTTAGTTTTCAACTTTTGTAAACTTTGTTTTGTTGGTTTGATTTGAGTTTTATTTGTTAATTCTTATCTGTATTGACTTCTTTTTTAGTTTCCAGTTTTTGTAAATGTTACCATACTCCACTTCATGCCAATGACATGAAATCGAACATTGATTATCAGTGTTTAGTTAGAAGGAATAATATCAAAGTTCTTTACATTGAACATAGAACATCAATATTCAGTTAGAAGGGAGAGTATCTGAGTTGTTTACATTGGACATCGAACATCAGTGTTCCATTAGAAGGGATAATATCAAAGTTGTTTACATTGGAAATTGAACATTAATGTTCAGTTAGAAGGCATAGTATCAAAATTGTTTACATTGAACATCGATGTTTAGCAAGAAGGGAATAGTATGAAGGTTCTTTACATTTAACATTGAAAATGTTGAACACCAATGTTCAGTTACAAAGAATAGTATCAAAGTTGTTTACATATGAAAATATGTGTATATAATATAGTTGGAACAAGTCAAATTTTCTTGATGCTTTTGATATCTTTAGGTGACATTGTATAATATTGTATGACACATAATTTTGTCTGTCGTTTACAGTGACAGCAAGGAGGAACATGACAGCCATGATCCTGACAGTGTTGACAGCAAGTCATTATCAGGCGAATCAGGGGTCAAGAAAAAGGGGTTGGTATACAGTGTTATACTTCATATAGTGGAACCTGTGAAACTCTCTTAAGAGACCACCCCATTTGCCACTGAAAGATGGTTTCCCAAGACAGGTGGTCTCTCAAAAGAGGTTTTATTTAAAGGATAATTTAGTTAATGGTCTCGTCTTGTGGTCTTACAAGACGGGTAGTCCTCTCATAAGAGTGGTCTTTCAAGACAGGTTCCATTGCATTGGGTTGTTGACAGCCCTCAGTTTATTATCATACCATTTCCCTTAGTCATTTAATAGGATTACCATACATGTGATTGGTGGTGTTTCCTTGACCTACATCTTCAATCTGAATTTGTTTGTGATTTGTTCTTTCTTTATCACCAGACTATTTGATTTTGCATCATTATGATAATTGTCATGGAAATATTAAATTGACCTCAAACTTATATTACACCAATTATTTTATTACTTTTAATTAGTAAGAATTTATGTTAGCAAAACTGGAATGTCTGATGGAGTGTGAAAATGAATGCCTGGATAAATGATAAAATGAATTAAGTTGATAATGTTGTTTTACCATTTTAAACTCATACTTCTGACCTACAAAGATACATTTATGAATTGTTTTGTGTTTCTTTTTCTCACAGACTTAAGTTTAAGAAATTTTTGGGCAAGAAAGTGAAGAAGAATGTAGATAAATTGAAAACCGCAGCTGATCAAGGTATTTGTAATTATGTAATATTTTATTCATAGTGTTATGTGTCATTGTTATAGAAATTTTATGTGGTTTGGCAGAAATGATAAGTTTTATGTGTGTCTGTGTTTACCATGATTTTGAAAATTAAAATCCTCATGTTTTGTGTTTATGTACTAACCAAATCATAATGTAAATGTTCCAGCCAAGTCCAATCCAGTGTGTGCCAGATTTTTGTTTTTTTTATTTGTTGCTTACAGAGGATTGGTCTTTATTACCATTATTACTGCTACTACTTTTACTACTACTACTACTACTACTACCACTACTGCCACTACTACTATTACAACTACTATTACAGCTTCTACTACTACTACTTCTACTACTATTAATACTAGTACTACTATTACTACCACTACTGCCACTACTACTATTACAACTACTATTACAGCTTCTACTACTACTACTTCTACTACTATTAATACTAGTACTACTATTACTACCACTACTGCCACTACTACTATTACAACTACTATTACTGCTTCTACTACTACTACTACTACTACTTCTACTACTATTAATACTAGTACTACTACTATTACCACCACTACTGCCACTACTACTATTACAACTACTATTACTGCTTCTATTACTATTACAACTACTACTACTATTAATACTAGTACTACTACTATTACTACTACTGCTACAGCTTCTACTACTACTACTACTATTAATACTAGTGCTACTACTATTACTACCATTACTACTATTACAACTACTACTACTGCTTCTACTACTACATGTACTACTTCTACTACTATTAATACTAGTACTACTACTATTACTACTACTGCAACTACTGCTACAACTTATATGATTGATAATTTATCATTTTAGTTTTACATGGAGATGAAGCTGGGGTTGAAGAAGAAGTAAATGTGGACGGTAAAATATTCAAGGTAAAAAAACAGCACACACATCACAGAGTTTTTAACTGAAGTCATATATAGGATCTTACTGAAGACATTTGTGACAGGCAATGATGATAGAATTATTTTCAACCCCAGTATGTCATTAACTCCCTACCTGATGACTAAGAAATAAGGATCAATGTGTCTACTATCCAATTAAATCGTTTTCTTTCTTGTTACTGTTTCTTATTTTGCCTAAACGATCTGACACTTGTCACCAGTTATAAAAATGATCACTTCTAGTCCCCAAACCTACTTGTCTAAATGCAAATATCACTTGTCTGAAAATTATTGTGTGACAAAGAGAGAGAGTGTGTGTGTGAGAATGAGTGAGGGTGTGTGTGTACATGCACATGTGTGCATGCATGTGTTGTTTAACAAAAAACTTTTGCGCATCTGAAAAAAATGATATTCAAAATGTGATTTTTAGCATTCAGTACTGAGAAGGGGTGATTAATTATTTTTTAAAATTTTCTTTTATAATCCATGTTTTTATAAATGAATTTTTGTTTCAGGCAATAATAATTTGTCATAGTGCTAAATAAATTTCACTTGCCCAGCTGTATAGTGCACTGGTACTGTACAGTCTGACAAATGTTATCATTGAGTTCAATTGACTGACTGTTTTCTTTTGTTAACAATTTGGTATATATATATATATACTGTGTATAATCTTTTCATAACTTTATTTTTAGATCAAAGCTCATCATAAAGGCCAGCATGAGTTTAACCAGTTGAAAATGCTCCAGGATCTTAGTGGAATACATACTGTGAGTGTCCAAAATGATTTTAGTGATTTTGCAGTGATGAATAAAGTCAAGAAAATTGCATCTTTATCTATTTCTAAATGTTTTGAGCTCGGGTGAACTTTTCCTCCAGTTTTTTCTTTGTCTAAATTCCACTTGGTAAGAATAGTCTACAGCAGTTACCACAGTTTGAATATTTGAAATAAGGGTTGGTCTTCAGATGTGACATAAAACCAAGATTCTGTGTCACTTTGGTCCCAAACTTAGTCTATAGTGTGTAAACATCAAACATTATCAAGGTAATTATTGGTGAGTGTAAATATGGCTTTCAGGCACATTTTCGGGCACACCTGAGCCAAAGTCACTTAATTGAGAGTAATTTCATTTCAAAATAAACCAACTGTATGAAATAGGCAGTTAACTACATAGTCAAGGAATGATAGATCTGAAAATGGATAGCCTTGCATAATTCCTTCAATACCAGGCTCTTGTCTTATCAATCAGCCCTTGTAATGAAATTTTGTAAAGAGTTCCTTTAATGGTGATTTTCTTATTTGAGTTGCCCTACTCTTTGAGTTCTTTTAATATATTCTGCAATTATGGACTTAGTTGAGTTGCCCTAGTCTTTGAGTCCTTTTGATATATTCTATGATTATGAACTTATTTGAGTTGCCCTAGTCTTTTGATATATTCTTTAATTATGAACTTAGTTGAGTTGCCCTAGTCTTTGAGTCCTTTTGATATATTCTTTAATTATGAACTTAGTTGAGTTGCCCTAGTCTTTGAGTCCTTTTGATATATTCTGTAATTATGAACTTAGTTGAGTTGCCCTAGTCTTTTGATATATTCTATGATTATGAACTTAGTTGAGTTGCCCTAGTCTTTGAGTCCTTTTGATATATTCTATGATTATGAACTGGAATGCTTATCTTTCTTATTACTTTCTTTAACACAGGGGGCAATTTGGACAATGAAGTTCTCACCATGTGGTCGATTGTTGTCAACAGGCGGACAGGATAATATGTTGCGTATATGGGTGTTAAAATCTGCCTACAATTATTTTGATGAAATGAGAGCAAAATATGCTGATGGTATGTTCTACTAAAATTATCGAGATATCAATCTGATTTGCATGCATGATAAGATAAGTCTTCTCTATTACTCACTCTTTTTACTGTATGCTTTGTAATGGATGAAAGTGTGAGAGATGCAATTAACAAAAGAGAGAAATGATTGTAGGGTAGAAAGGAGAGAATAACCTGTAACATGTACCATATTCATGGAAATTTTTACTCCTGGTTATTTTCGCCCTTTTTTGCAGCAGAAAATGTACTCCATCTGAACTTTGCCCTTAATCATCCTAGTCTCATGGATAACATGTAAGTCCGTGCGTCAGTCATCTAGCATTAAAATCTAGCTTTTATTTTAAATTCGCCCTCTCATCTAAGGATGAAAATGGCAAAAAATAAAACGGGATAAAAAATTTCCAGGTAAACAGTAATACTGTTTGCCAGTGGTGCTAGATAAATTGATACCGTGAAAGAACAGAAGAGGGAGATAATGAGGGATAACATGAGAGAGAAAAGGATGGTGATAAGGAGAGATAACATGAGAGAGAGAAAAGGATGGTGATATGGAGAGATAATATGAAAGAACAGAAGAGAGTGATAAGGAGATAGTGAGAGGAGAGGTAATAGTAATCAATTGATTTTTGGTGCTGAGTATCATCTCAGACTTAAATTTTGAAAAGTGTTTTACACCACACTCAACAATCTTCAGTTATATGGTGATGGCCAGTATTTTATGATGGAGAAGAGAATCTGGTTACAATTTACCCGTAAGAAACCACTGGCCTTTCCCAAGTAAACTGGCAAACTTTCTCTCCAAAATCAGCTAAGTGTCCAGCGGGGCTCGAACCTCTGCTACCCAGAAGTGAGAGACTTCATGGTTCAAAGTGTGATGCTCTAACCACTTGGGCATGGAGGCCTCTCAACTAGAATCACTACTCATAATTATGATAAAACTGAATGTTGATTTTTTTTCTCTTTTGAACAGTTCGTGTTTCTCCAGCTCAGTCACATGAAAGTTTAAATTCCATAGTTTCAGAGAACTCTGGTGGCGATTTTCTGGTGAGTATTTGACAGGTTTTTTATGTGTTTTCTTAATTGATAATGCATAAAAAATAGAAAATTTTAACTTACTGTTCAAGATATATAGGCTATTCTGATAAATAGTTGTCCATTATCAGTTTTGTGTGTTATTTTGCTTAATCTGTATTTTTTTTTATCCGTGGAAATTCTGTGATTGTGAAATGTGATTTTGTAAATGTTTTTTATTAAATTATCCGTTTCAATGTAAACCTTTGATAAACACACTTTTAAGATATTTAACATGGACAGAATTTAATCATTTTCTTTTTCAGGGCTTTTAGATAACTACATTTATTATTTAACACTTATCAGTACATGTATATTCGTTGTGGTTGTATTTTACAAATTTTTAGCTCACCCGGTCATTCAGGTGACCTACACTGTACTGTTGGTTGTGTGCATTGTGCATCATTTGTGCTTGCATGGTGCAATATTATTAGAACATTTGAAATGTCATTTTAAAAAATTGATCAACAGATTCTCTTCAGATTTGGTATGTTTTGGCATTTCTAGGGTTTGATTAAGTCTAATTGTTAAATTCATGACCCCAGGGGTCAAGGGTATTACAGAAAAGGCTGGGAATCATGTGACTGATAAGGCTTTTTTGACCTTTTTTCTGCATATACAGTCAAACTTTTGTTAAAGGCAACCTCTGTATAAAGGGCATCTGCCTATAAAGGCCATTGAAATATAACCTATGTTAACTTTTTTCAATGAATATAACAGCTACTTTTGCCTGTTTCCTTGAGTGGCCTTTATAGACAAGTCTGACTGTAGAATACCGATAATTATATTAATCATACATCTTCAATTAAAAAAATTTTTTCAACAGAATCCTGTGCTTGGGAGTCAAGATGAGGAGAAAGATTCACCATTTATGTCAAAACCATTTTGTGTTTATAGAGGTCACACCTCAGATTTACTGGATGTTTCTTGGTCCAAGGTAAGAAATAAGGATAGGGATTATTAATCATTCCATACAGGCTAATTAACTAAGACTATTGCCTAATTTGGATAATTTGGTGGCAGACAATCTTGGATAATACAACTTTAACCAAAAATGTCCATTTTGTAGGTTCTCATTATGATTTTATTATTTTTGAAATAATCCACCCATATCAAGCCATCTCAGTATTTAAATCCCTCAGCTTTACTTATAGTATCATATATCTAGACAAGTGTGTACAACCAGGGAGTATCACTTGGAAAAGTTGGTATACAAAAGATATAAACAAGGACTTTTATTATAAATACAAATGTATCTGATTTGTTTTATTTATTTTGCCAGTAGGCCTATATTTATGCCCCACAACAAATTTTGGTCAGATTATGAGGTAAATAACACATAACGGTCTGTGAATTGAAGATGTCAGTCTGCCTGTCTGCTTCAACAATGTTGTTTGGTTGTTGTCTTTAACTATGTTGTTTGAAAAAGAATACTGTATACCTGGTCATTTTCGCCCTTTCACGACAGAAAACATATTCACATCATCTTAAATCCGCCCTAAATCACTTAAGTTTCATGAATGGCATGTATGACCCTGATCTAATTATTAAGCTTCAGAATTTCGCCTTCATTTTGAATTTGCCCTCTCATCTAAGGGCAAAAATGGCGAAAGTTAAACAGGTTTTTTCTAGGTATACAATAGCTCACAATACAGCCATATCACCTGTAGTGTTTTTTTGTCAAGTCATATGGTGGTGGGTAGTGGTATTCAGCTTGGGCTAAGAAATGTTATGGCTAGAACCGCTATGCTCATACCACTTGCCGACATATGCCCAGGAGATTGTTTTAAGTTTAACCATAAATGAGCAGAGACAAAAATGGTTTATGTCTTTGTATTTTGTAAATACTTTGAAGTAGTTTGGGATTTCCTTTAATAACATGTTATTGCATTTTTTATTTCTTTAAAGTTAATTTAGATATTTTGTTTAAAATTTCAGAATTACTTTATTTTGTCTTCCTCCATGGATAAAACCGTACGACTGTGGCATATATCAAGGAGAGAATGCCTGTGTATTTTTCAACATATTGATTTTGTGACGGCTATCGTATTTCATCCAAAGGTAAAATCTTGAAGTTTGATAAGGTAAACCTATGTGACAGAATGTCATCAGTTACACATACAATGTGTGTTAAGCTTCTGACAGTGTGATAATTTCTAAAAATGTAATTCAATAAAAGAAATTGAATAATTAATTTATGACTTATACATGTTATGTCACTGCACATACACATGAAATATTTGCCTGTTATTTTAAGGTAAAATAATGTTGTCAAAATGTTCCTTTCCATTACACTAATGATAGATTATTAAACTTTCTTTTAAATAATTCTTAATATCTAATGGATACATAAGAAAATCACAGAGCAAATGTTCTTCTCGGAAATCACAAGGCAAATGCTCTTCTGAAATCACAGGGCAAATACTCTTCTTAGAAAATCACAGGGCAAATACTCTTCTCAGAAATCACATGGGAAATGCTCTTCTCAGAAATCACAGGGCAAATACTCTTCTCAGAAATCACAGGGCAAATATTCTTCTCAGAAATCACAGGACAAATTCTCTTCTCAGAAATCACATGGGGAAATATACTTCAATTTAAGTAGGTAGTATTTCAAGTATAAAATGATGAATTAAATGACTCCAAGTTCTGAGTTTGGTCTTCTGTAGATAGGACAGGGATTCTGGTGACTTGGCCTTTATGACCTTTTTTGTTACATTTTGTAATACAGGTTTTGTTTTTCAGGATGACCGATATTTTCTCAGTGGATCTCTAGATGGAAAATTACGTCTGTGGAATATTCCTGACAAAAAAGTAGCCATGTGGAATGAAGTGTCTGCTCCTTCAAGCCTCATAACGACAGCTAATTTCTGTCATAATGGCAAGTTTGCTGTTGCTGGAACTTATGATGGCAAATGCATATTCTACACAACAGAAGTATGTATGAGTTATACTGTATAGTTGCTTTTAGTTGCGGGGGATTTAATTTCGCTATATATGTGGTCAAAGAAATTACTGAGAAATTAGATACACATGAATATAATACCTTATACTTATCAAAATTATGAAATTTATTATCAATCATAATTTATTCATATATAACTAGACACAATATACACACACACAATATACATAAATCACAATATGTTTTAAAACTTTACTTCAAAACTTTATACAATGTACTCATGAAATAATCATAGCACATTTTCTTCTAATTAAAATGCGTAACCTATGCAAGTTGGTTCCTGAAAGTGTAAAGACCATCTTTATCATGTTTGTACCAGCCAAGAGTTTGTCAATGTTGGACACAATCCAATTGAATGTAATACCCCTGTTACACTTCTGTTTTGGAAACAGTCTTGTTTGAAATTTAATAACCATGAATAAGTTCCTTTTAGAAAATGTTAATATTTCTCCATGTGAAATTAAATTACTATACAGAATATGAAATTGCAGGCAAATCCTTTATTTTTGTATTTTAATGTTTTATATCTTATTGTTGTTCATTTACATTTTATTGCATTTGGTTTGGTTGTGTGTGTGTGTGTGCGCTGTTACTGGGATGTGTAGAATTTTTGTTTTACCCCAGTTTCTCAGTTGACTCCATACTTTACTGTTGAACCTTAAACATGAACTGATTTAGACATTACTTAAATACAAAACACACTAATTATCATATACCAGTAATGTATTTTTACTTTGTTTATTTCGGTCCTCTGAGTCAAATGACATCATAGGTTGCTATATACATACATATAGGGCTAATGTAAAGTTTTCAGATTATTTCAATTGTCATAGTTTTAAAAATGTATATTTTTCTCTGACTTACAGCAATTAAAGTATTACACTCAAATTCATGTGAAGTCAACTCGTGGGAAAAATGCTAAAGGCAGTAAAATTACTGGAATTGAACCTTTACCTGGTGAAGACAAGGTAAGTGTGACATCAGGTAAAAAAAGCTGTTATACAGCTGGATTTCCATCATCAAGATATACTGCAGCTAAGGACTAATGTTAAAAAAAATTGTAAATTTCCAAAAGCCAATCATCAAGATATATTGCTCATAACAACTTTTGTTAAAAAATATGTTTTACAGTCAAAAGCTGGATTCCAATCATCCGGATTTATTGCTCTTATATTTGAGTACCCATTTGAGGTATTTTTCCCCTTTTTTATGGGAAAATCATGCTTTTTGACACATTTAATACTTCTATTCACCATTCACATTCAGAAAATTTAATGAGCAATAATATAGTCAAAAGGTTTGAGCTTGAGAATTTACTGAAGTTTGTGGTGTCTGGTTTTTGGGTCAGTCCATGAATAAGAAGGAATATTGATTTGTAAATGGTCCTCAACTCTCCTCATCTAGTTAAATTTCCTGTGTACAGAATATTCCACCTATACTCATTTCATGCTATTAATTACCACTCTATCAGAGTTACTGCTCCTTTGTCACTTGTGTGACGCAAAGAATGAAAATACCACAAGTCTCACGAGATTATGGGATAACTGGCAGCATGCAAATAGAAACAAAGAAGGCTAACCCAAATATACCTGTGAGACACTGCATTACAGTAGAATGCACCTCAGATAGCAGGAAAGATAAAGCTACTAGATTTTACAAGTTGCCAAAGGTTGACATTGTCCACAAAAAGTGGCTAGATTTAGTGATGAGAAGGACTTCATATTAATCGTATGTTAGACACTTGACACTATTCAGTTTGTTGGAATGTTGAATTAACTTTAATATTTAGCCTAAAGAAGCACATTGTAAACTGCGGTAAATTAACGGTAATTTGTATATGCTGCCATGCTCATTTGTTTTCAAGTTGTCCCAGAGGAACTACTAAACACACTTTTAATTTGAAGAGTTCCACTTATGGAAATAAAAAGTATTGTTAGTGATTATATCATACTTTAGCCTTGTTTACTGTTAATGTCACTCATAGTCGTTTTATTGTTTGTGACTTTCCTTTCATAGGTATGTTAAATGTTATTGAAATATTACACTCTGTTATCCTTTTTTCCAGATATTAGTAACATCCAATGACTCCAGGATACGTCTATATGACCTCCGTGACCTGACCTTGACCTGCAAGTATAAAGGTTGCACAAATAACAGCAGTCAAATAAAAGCTAGTTTTAGGTATGTCATTTTAAGCATTTCTTCTGATTTTTTTTATATAAACTGGTTCTAATTTTGTATTTCCAGGTCTTCCTTCCTATGTACATCTATATATTTTTTAAGATAAAAAATTTAAGCTTATATCTTGTACAGTAAATACCATGTGTACGTTCTGTACTATTTGATATATTAAATGTTATGTCATCAGTGAAATATGTATGTAATGTTGAGAAACACAGAGATGACAAAAAAGCTATAGCATGTAAGACTGTACAGTTAAACTTGTGTTAATAAAGGCACCTCTGTATAAAGGGCACCTGTCTATAAGAGGCCATCCCTTTGTTAACTTTTTCATAATAAATAAACCTCTTTATAAAGTCATCTACAATGGCTACTTTTGCCTGTTTCCTTGAGTGGCCTTTTTAGACAAGTTTGACTGTAGATGCTATACAAACCCTTGCTGACAAATTCCAAGTTATATTGGCTGAGGACCAATTCCTGCCAGGTGTTGTTCGATTTACATAACATGGTGGGGTGGAGTCACCTTTTGATTAACATCTGGTTGATTTTACCCACCTTTTGGTTATGACAGGCTTCACCGGAAATGCGTTTTATAACCAGCTTGACGACTGGATAAACATGTCCAGGTCAGGAAAGTGTTTGCTAGACTCTACCTTGCTAGGTTTTATGGATTTTTCTATACCAGGATTATTTAAACTTGTCCTGGTCAAGAAATGGTCCACAAGATTCCACCCTACCAGGTTATATGGATTTTACCAGTATTATGGTGTAATGATAAATTTTTGTTTTGTGACTAGTAATCGCTTTTGCACAAAAACATTAAATGAATGTTTTTTCTTCTTCCAATGTTCATACTGTTGCATCACAATTCAATTTTGTTGTCAACCATACCTCTGATGAGAATTTGTATTTGACAAGAAATGGTTGTCTGCCATTAGACCTTTCAGTTTTTTATATTGTTTAAAGTCAATTCAGTAAGGTACAGTTCACCACTTTAATACTAGATAATTTTTCATGAAAAATTAAAATTTTGACTTTAATTACTTAATCTGCAAAAGAGTCTTTGAAACATATTTAAACCTGGGTTAAACAGAGTTTTCATTGAATTTGAAATATTAGAATGTAAGCATTAAATATCAATAGATTCATTCTGTTTTTTATTCTATATCATTTTATTTCTATAGTCCCAAAGCAAAGTACATCATCTGTGGATCAGAAGATCATTTTGTTTACATTTGGAAGACTCAGCACGAATTTTATAAATTTTCCTCCGCAAGACGAGATCGCAATGATTATTGGGAGGCAATTAAAGGTAGGTAACAATTACTGGGAGTTAAGCTCTTGAATCATGAGTAAAGAAATTTTGATCTTGAAAGATTTTGATGATATGGTGTTTATTTTGTTCAACTTTTTTTACACTTTGTGTCAATTATAGAAAACTGGTAAACACACTTGAGTATCCGTAGGAAATATTGGTTATATTCATATCACATACACCACTTATGTGACCTATGACCTACTACTGTCATGCAGTTGTGCATCATGTCACAAAAATTTTAATTTTAAACTTCCATCTCAACAAACACTCGACCAATTCTCTTGAAAGGTATGTGCCATCTAAAGGGCAAAGGTTGTGAACCCTGAGTCAGGGGATTTGTAAATTTTGCAGGGACTTGGATGACCAACAAGACCCTTTGGGCTTTTTGTTTTATGATTTTCTTTGGCATAGATCTGTTTATATGTAATTCTATAGTAAATAATGTGTATGAATTTGATTTTCTGTCAACATTTTCTTGATTGCAGTTCATAATGCGACAGTAACGGCAGCCATTTTAGCACCAAATCCAGCATCGATGATAAGATCGTTAGTAGCGGAAGTGACTGATACAACCAAAGAAAATTCTGAAAACCAGGAGCAGATCATCGTTACTGCTGATTTTAATGGCTCTGTCAAAGTGGTGCAAAACAGAGCACCAAGAATCTAGAGGAGTTACAAATTGCATTAGTTTATGCAGTAGACTCGTTGACTGTGATAAAATTAGTCTCTGACTTTTACAAACCAGATGTTAAAAGGATAATATTTCATTTGCATATTCATGTCTAAATCAGGAGTTTTTATCCAATACCATCTTCACATCTGAATTTACATTAGCATATTCATGTCTTAAAGGGTAACATCATTGTCTATCCAATTTGAGTCAAGATGATATTTCTTTTTGTATGGATTTTTGTTGGACTTTATCTTTATTTTTTAACAAATATTTATTTATATTATTTATATACAAGTGTATGAAAAAGCTTTAATAATTTCTTTGTATTCTCAAATCTGGATGAAGTTAAGCCAGAGAGTTGTAAATTTGATTTAACACAACTTTGATTTTGTTATACAGTGGTATCTCATTATCTCAAAATCTGGGCCTGGCACCATAAAATTTGAGAATTACTTAAGTCCAAAAATTTTTACTTTGGCTAATCCTGAAATCTGATTGGCTGAGGGCACCAAGTTGAGAATATTCTCAGACTTAAGTAAATTCTCAAGTTTTATGGTGCTGGGCCCAGATGAGTCAAAATTCTTGTTATATCAGAATTAAATGGGCGGTTTCTATTCTTATTGATAGAAAATAAAAAATTTTGGTTACCTCAAATTTCTGATATCTTGAAGAGACAGTCCCATAAATTTCAAGATAATGAGATTCCACTTTACTTACTGCTTAGATGTTGTTGTTTTTTTTTAAGCATTACAGAATGTTTTTGGTTAGAAAATACTTTAATGCATTTTTAACTCTAACACAGTATATGCAAAATTTTAAATGAAAAGTTGCCCAAATATTAGACTCAGAATTTGGAGTAACTAAAACACTTCTTTGCTGTTACCTGAAGATGAACAGTGTCTTCACAATTTATGTAGTGTGAAGTAAATCTAAAACGATTCCCAGTATAAGCATATAGTTTATATGATTTCATCTCCATACAAAATGTGTTGTATGTGTTTTACCTTCAGCATTGACAATTTGCAAGGAGAGAGATCCCTAGTGTAACTAGTGTTCTTGTGTAAGTGGCTTATATCGTTGATGGAACCAACTAGTACTTTCTGGTCTGTTTGTGTCAATGGTAAGAGCCCAATCTCAATACAAAATGAATTGTAAACATGTGGTTTACCTTGAGCATTGACTTTTTGCAGGCACAGATCCCTAGGGTAAATAATGTACTGGTGTAAATGGCTTATATCTTGTATTGATCAATAAGACACTACTTTTTTGTAAAACTATTGGAGATTTTAACTTTGTAACATGTTTTGATTTTTTTTTTTGAATTGCAAAAATATATATCTTTCTCAATGACTGTCTTCATTCTCAACACTGGTGTTGATTTCTGATTATGCATTAGTTTTGTGTTGTCTGTAGGGTATAGCCAAATTAAGGGATCACTTTGTCCACTGTCTGTCATTATGCGTCTTCTCAATCTACTCAATTTCAATCAATTCTCAAATTCTTCTAATTTTACCTTTGATGGACTAATGTCCTGTTAAAGTAAAGTTATTTCACTGTTCTCGGTTTAGCACTATCAGAACCAATGACAATGATATTTTTAGTATACCCGATTCGAAGACTCAAGTGATTAGAATTTGTATGTTGACCATTGGTGTAATATTTTAACATTTTCATTTTTTTCCTCCAAAATGACTGAATCAATTTCAACCAAGCGTGCCACAAAACAACCATGGGTGAAAGGAATTCAAGTTTGTTCTAAGAAAGGTGACCAGTTCATTCAAAGGGGAGATAATTAAGAATAAGTAAAAATAGGATTGTCGTCTAAAAAACCATCTTCTCAAGAATCAAGGAACTAAAAATCTCAGTTGTATGCAAATGCTTCTTTATTTAGTACAGATTCTAGTTTGTGCAAGCCATGGTCCAGGAGAGCATTGGGGGCCACAATAAGGGTCTGAAGTTGAAGAAAGTCAAAAACAAAAATATCCGTAATGTCTTTCTCAAAATAGCAATATGGTTGGTTACAATGTGTTGAATAATGCATAAATATATATATCAAGTGAAAATAAATGTATACTGGTACTTAAAATCCTGTCCCTGGGATAAATCTGCTGTTACTGGGAAGGGTCCTTAATTTACCTTTAAAAAAAGAAAAAGTCAGATATCTTGAAAATAATTGAAACATTGATCATTGAAGCCATGCATTCTCTTGTTCCTTATGTCAAGACAAGTTGGTGTGTTATGGGAAAGGTCACAGGTTTCATTTCAATCCCCTCCCTTTCACAGCTTGTCAAATGTCTTGAAAACTATTGAGATGCCCACCCCAAACCACATATTTTCTTGTTTTTTGTGCCAAGATAGGTTTAGTGGTGCATAGCAGAAATCCCTGTGGGTCACTCTGGGCCCTGCTCTTTCAGAAAACTATCAAGATCCCCACTCCAAACCATGTATTCTTGTTAGGTCACCCAAACCAATGAATCAGATGAATTTTTTCTGTTCAGAAGTTGTCCATTTTTATCATCATTCTTGTAAAATTTTGATATTTACAACTTTTTCTCTAGAACCACAGAACCAATTATACACAAGCTTAGCACAAAGGATAACAGGGTTCCAGTTTGTTCAAATTAAGATTGACACTCTTTATAAAGGAGAATATATGTTTTCTGAAATCCTTTTCTTAAAACTTCTGTCAAAAATTTACACATCAGATGGGTAATATCTCTCAAATAAAAAAATTCAAATATTTTAAATAAAGAGATGGAGTCTCCATGGCATGTTGGTTAGAGCATCACACTTTGAACCATGAAGTCTCTCACTCATGGTTGGAGCAGGTTCACGCCCCGCCGGAAGCTAAGCTGATATTGTGAGAAAGTTTGCCAGTTTACTTGTGGAAAACTGGTTGTCTCTTCGTGGGTACATTGTTACTGGATCCTCTACTACACCATATAACTAAAAAATTGTTGAATGTGGCGTGAAAACAATATTCAAAATTGAAATTCAAAAATAAAAAGATGTTCCCTTATAAAGAGAAAAACAACTGAAAAATTAAATGAAAAGTGCAATCTCTTTATGTCGAAATCGAATCCGGAGTCAAAATTCCGGATATGTCAAAATTGAAAGACCGGTCCCAATAGTAATAGATAGAATAATATATCAATTTTAAAATAATTTCGGTTATCTCAAAATTTCAGATATATCGAAGTAGTAGGCGCAGTCCCGTGAGTTTAGTGATAATGAGATTCCACTGTATTAGAATTCTTTGGATTCAGAAGAAGTGTTGGACATGTTCACTGCCAACATACAGCAGATGACTCATATTTACTCAGATGAGCAACTATATCCCCTGGGGTTCTTGCAGAAGTATTTTAGATATATGCCAAAAAGTGTATTTATTTTCTTCAAAACCTTGTTGTAGGTTCTTACTTGTCTGACTTAATTAATACTTGATTAGTCCTTGTATCTTTAAGTTGCAAGCAAAGTTTATAGGACGGCATGAGCCTGAGTTTGTATATGTTTACATACTATAGAATCTGAAAATTTCATTGGGTTAAAATTTTGTTGTTTTAAGAATATAACAAATTTTTTGACATTAAATTTAGCTGAAACAAAATTCTGTGTGTAAAGGAACCTATTGCTATTACTAGGTATAATGTATGTAAAATTTCATCATGGTTTAAATTTGTTGATAAATAAAAACAACGAAATTAAAACCACAACAGAACTTTCTGATTCCACTGTCTTACAAAACAAATTAAGTAATATCTTCAATTGATTACAATGTATTAGAATTGTAACGAGGTCTTTGGTTCAGAATCTTATTTATAAGTAGATAGAGTTAGTTTGTATCGTAAAACTAGTCCAAGAAGTAATATGATATTAGTTAGAATCAAATAATTTTCTTGTCACAATTTGATTGGATGTTTTGTGGAAATAATTTGATTGGTTGTTTTTATGGTTACTTCACATGGTAAATTATGTTCATGATATGGACTTGTTGATTTTCTGCAGTAATTGTTGCAAGGTTGATACATCTGTCACACAAGATGTAAACAGCTGTCAATCAGGATGTAAACAGCTGTCACACAGGATGTAAATTACACCCATACAGGAATAAAACAGCTGTTATACAAGATGTAAACTATTTATACCACAGGATGTGAACTATTGTCACACAGGATGTAAACAGCTGTCATACGGGAAGAAAATAGCTGTTATTAATCTATAATTGATGCCTGATCACATCTTTTGTTGCAGTTACTTCCTCTTGCATTGTATGTGTGCTAGTTTGAGTGGCTGCCTCATTATTTTGTTATATAGACTTGTACTCTTGCATAGCCTGTTCCATACATCATCTTGTAAAATTCTCCATCAAAGATAGACTTTTTAAAAAAGATTCTTTATGTAAGCTGCATGTAGATATACTGTATACATGGAAATTTTCGCTCTGATTTAATTTTTGCCCTTAGATAAGAGGACGAATTTAAAATGAAAGCAAACTTTTCAAGGTGAATAAATGAAGTTTGAACATACATACCATCCATGAGACTATGGTGATTTAGGGAGAAAATAAGACTGGGTGAATATGTTTTCTACCATAAAAGGGCGAAAATGTTCAGGTATACAGTAATGAAAATCTCTGTGGGCTTATCATCCTTGTATTCACAATGTCAATGTGACAGCAATGTCAAGTATGACTCATTTTGTAGGCTGTCAATAATGTTCTAATTTGGTCATAATTGTGCCTTTGAACAAGACATCTTGGCTGTGATACTTTTTCTGTCCATGTTTTTCATGTAAAGTTCACACAGAGTATTATCCATTTTAATTATATCCATGTTCAAGTTTGATGTATTATTATATTATCGTTGTTTTATAGAAAAATGTCGGATATGTACATTAATTTCCTTGACTATTTTCATTCATGTTAAATACTAAGTGCATGAAGGATGTTCAATATTGTCAACGAGACCTGACTCCAGGAATGTGTGAAATATTTTCAATCTCGCTTCAGATTTTCATTGTATAATGATTAACATTGCTGTATACATTTAATTTTGTTTTCATTACTCTCATCTTTCACAAACAGTAAATAAAAAATGCAAGTCTTGTTGCTTAGGGGTTTTTACCTCTATTAGGGTCATTCCTGAAGACAGTCTAAAATTAAATAATGACTGTTCACCTGACCAACGTTCAGCATAATGTGATCATCACAGTACTTTTTGATCAGATTTAAAAATATGGCAGGTAAGGCATGTTAAAGAACATTCAGTGTTGTTGTCCTAAATGCATAGCAAAAATGAACATCAGTTTCACCAAATACCTGGTATTTTTACTATATCAGGGCAAAATTATTGGCAGGTCACTCCCTCAGGATGCATCGATAGAATAGAAATTAATCCATTTAAATTCTTGAAATTTATATCCTCAGAGAAAAAATCATAAAACATTGGAGATTGAGTACTTTGACTTGACTAAGTATTTATGCACTTAGTGTGTTTTATATTTCAGTAGTATCTGTATTTGCAGTCTGTTTGCCAAATACTGTACAGGGATTTAATTCACGGGTTGTAATTTTCAGGTTTTTCTCTTTTCTGAAATGATCATGTTTTTATTTTCGTACGTAGGGTAATCGGGAGTAACTAAAAGGCCTGCAAAAACAGTCAATAATATATTACATATTTACATTATTTTATCAAAAACTTATTCACTGATTCTAAAATTCACAGATATATCAATACAATGAATATAGTGAATATTAATACAATTCATTATTTTTCGCCTGTACAGTAATGTGGGTTTTAAATGTCTCTTCAGATTATGGCTTATAACGAGACTGTACATTATACAATTATTGCAATATTTCTGGTTTGATATGAGAATTTATGGAGTACAAAAACAATATCATATCGAAACAAAAGTAGTGCAATAATCATTTTGTTACATTTTAATTTAACAAACCATCGACTATTGAAAGAGATTTTGGCAAGTTCTATCAATCCCTCTGGTTTGTCTTACCTGTACTTTTCCATGCAGTCAGAGAAGTTGGCGTTAAATGAAATCAAGCTAAATCAGTTTTGTGACTTTATAGCAGTGCAGTATGATAAGTTATCCGGTTTACAGTGCAATTTCATTTTAAACAGTAGAACATGTGGCCGTCTGGACAAATGAAAATGCAGAACAAAAACAAAAATGTAATAAAACGAAATACCGCTTATCTCAAGGCTATATCTCTTTCCTGTGCATTTCTTAAATTATTATACATGTATATGAATCCAAAAAACAAAATCCTGCTATAACGACGTTTAAATCTATCTCCGTTATAAGTGGAGTTTATTGTATAAGGTTAATGTGTAATTATGCTTACAACTATATGACCTAATTTAAATTGCAGGTTATTAAGTGATTATGATTTTAAAAGTGTATTTTGCATAGCTAAATATTATAGATAAGTAATGATAGTATCAATTAATATACCAAACCAACATTAAAGCCCAATGACTGCCCATTTACGCTCAGTTAGGGTGTCGATTTTGTTTTAATTTTAATATGCACTTTACATCATGCGTATATATAAAGGCCATAGTATGGTTTTGTTTGGGAGTACCAGTTATACCTGTATGAAAATATCAGTGGGGTTCCCACTAAAAGCTATTTAATATTACTTTCACACTTGTATTAAATCTACACTGAAGTGTGAATCTTTGAATTTGCCATGTGAACATTCCAGTGTGTGTTTTATCAAGACATTATCAGTTTGTTTAATACACTAGTATGGTACAATGTACTTAAAATTGGAAAGGCACAGGGGTATAAAGTACTGTGGAGTTTGAACTTCAATCTAGAAAAATTCACATAGGAATAAACTCATTTTTATTTCTGATTCATATTGTTGTAATGTTGAATACTTAAAAAAATATTTTAGGTAATTTTGAACTACTTATAGAACACTTTCTACTAAAGTTGAAATCAAATCCTGATTTGATCGCAGTATTACAATTATCAAATTGTCACACTCATGTGCATATTTCATTTATAATCATGTATTTTAAAGAATGTATCAACTATTTCAATCATTTGGTATGTATTGTTGTCAACATCTAAGATGCCTCAAAACATTTGCCAATATTTGTTTGGAATCATTATTTCAACACACTTGTGTTCAAATCTGTAGATTTCTTTCCAGTAAATGCAAGTTTATCAGAATCGATGTTTGCTTCTTCTTCATGCTGTAAGAAAATGAAAGTAGATACTCACTGGTTGTAAGTTTACCAGTATGTCAATCAATATTGATTCATCCTTGTAGTATAGTACATGTACTCTATGTCTGTGGTAATGGCCACAACAGGTTGTTGTGACAGTCACTCCTCCAAAGTGACTCAGGTTGTTGTGACAGTCACATGAGTGACTCAGATAGTTACATGTATTAAGTCAACTGAGTGAGTCAGATTGTTGAGTCACCCAGGTAACTCAACTTGTTGTGGTAGTCAACCAAGTGACTCAGGTTGTTCTAAAAGTCACCAGTCACTCAGGTTATTGTAATATCAACTAAATGACTCAGGTTGTTGTAAAATCAACAGAGTGACTCAGGCTGCTCTAATAGTCACTGAAGTGACTCAGGTTGTTGTAAAATCAACCAAGTGACTCAGGTTGTTCTAAAAGTCACCAGTCACTCAGGTTATTGTAATATCAACTAAATGACTCAGGTTGTTGTAAAATCAACAGAGTGACTCAGGCTGCTCTAATAGTCACTGAAGTGACTCAGGTTGTTGTAAAATCAACCAAGTGACTCAGGTTGTTCTGAAATCAAATGAGTGACTCAGGTTGTTGTAAAGTCAACTTAGTGACTCAAGTTGTTATAAAATCAATTGACTTAGGTTATAAAAATAAAGTGAGAGACTCAGATTGTTCTAAATTCACCTGTGTGACTCAAGTTGTTGTAAAGTCAACTGAGTGACTCGGGTTGTAATAATCAACTCAGAGACTCAGGTTGTTGTTATCCAGGGGCCCATATTATGAAAGGTTCTAGGTCTTAGACTTGGTCTTAGGACTGTGGACCACTCTTATGACTTTAGACCATTTTACAAAGGCTTAGGACCAGTGACTTTCGACCAAATCAGGTGAGATCTTTATGACGACCCACAGGCTCTGCGTAGACCTAGGTAATTTTTGTATATGTGTCCTAATTTATCTTTGTAAATGTAGCAGGTAAAAATACAACTATTAAAATCGTATTTGAATATATGCAATTAACACTTGAGTATCAACGGTCCTAAGTTTTGTCTTTAGACCAAATAACTTTAGACTTAGGACTTCTTGATTAAAGTTTTACAAAATAACACAGCTCTGTTATTAAGATGAGTTCTAAAAGTTTTCAATCTGAAAATTTATCTTTTTAAAGATGACAAGTGAAATACTTTTTCATCATCTAACAATTCAATTATTTAGATACTAAAAACAAGCAAATTTCAAGGTAGATTTTATCTTCTAAATCACAACAATGAAAACTGACTTAAGTCCAAAACAGGGTCTATATATACATGTATATATACCATTATTACATGCATGGGTAATCAATCATACTGATGTAATACAGAGTTTAATATACCAGTGCAATACATAACGCTGTATTGCACTGCAGTTGGATACAGAGTTTCCACTGGAGATACTTTTCTAAATGGGATTCAAGTCATCCAAAATATCTGATGTTGTCTTTAAAAGAGGAATTAATATTAAATTTGTGTACACATATAAACAAATAAGTGGCATGTAGTAAATAAAAAAACCACACAACTGTTTCAGACTACTTGATTATTGTAGTGGATGGATTCAACTCAAGTTTCGTTCTGTAGTTTTTTTGTATGTACAGCATGTGGGTTCAACATTGCTGAACAGAAAATGCAGTAGAACACTGCTTCAACAACACAAGCGGGTTGCTTAAAAATCTCTAAAGTAAAACAGTAAAACCAGTGGCTCTGACATAGAAGAAGAATACATGTGACTTCAACACTTCTGAACAAGACAGGTGATCTCTCAAGACAGGTCCTATATATACAACTTCTGTAATCTATAACATGGTTGAACATCATTGTATTAAATTTTCTACACTAGTCAACAAGTTAATTTCAGTATTTTGGTTTTCAATGAAACTTTCATAATAATGGCCACCCATCTTCATCATTCAGGTGACACTAGTCATGTTCTTCATGTTGCAATCTCTCGCTGACAATTTCATAATTTTTTATCATTATCTCCGACATCATCATCAGTGTCATCCTCTTCATCTACCAGCGATAAAATTTTTGAATCACTAACATCCTGCACAAGGACACAGTTATCATTGTTACTTTCGGCATTAATGGCCTCACTCTTGTTGGCAACACTTTTAACCATCGGCTTACCATGTACTGACATATGCCTCTTTAATACAAACTTCCGACCAAATTTCTGATGGCAAATATTACAAGAAAATGGTTTGCAATGTTTATGAATCTCTTTTTTATGCCGTGAAAGGGAACTTTTGTCAAAGAACTTGTCCTGGCAGAAGGGACATTCATACGGACGAGTACCAGTGTGCATTCGTTCATGCACCTGCAGAGCCACCTTCTGCCCAAACTGTTTACCACAAACATCACATATAAATAACTTTTGGCCATCATGAACCAGCCTCACATGTCTGATGAGATTACAACTCCATTTAAAAGTGGTGCCACATATTTCACACTGATGACACTTAACTTCCGAATGTGTCTTTTTATGTGCCAATAGGTTGCTTTGGTCACCAAAAGAAGCAAAACAAATGTCACATGTGTGTGGTTTTTCACCTGAGTGAGTTCTTAGGTGGGTCTTCATGGCTGCCACTAGGTAGAAGGCTTTGCCACATACCTGAAACAGAAATCAGTTATTGTAGATACCTGGAAATTTTCGCTCACATATAATTTTCACCATTTTCGCCCTTAAATCAAAGATGCCATCTTTAGATACTTGAAAAATGGAGTCCCAATGCCCATGCCAAAGGCACTAGCCTGCAAGGGTGATTTGGGGCTTGCTCCCCTGGAAAATATTTGAACATTAGGTGCTCACAGACACATTCTCATGGCTTAAATTAGTGTATATATGCAATTTCTAAGTCATGAAAAAATGACCCAGATTTGTTCTGAAAATATGATTATTTAATGGGAAATCAGAGGCGCGGATTTTGACACAAAAAAGGAAGAAACCCGGCTGAAAAAAGAGGTTGGCATCCCTATTTAATGAGAAAGCAAATTTAAAATTAAAGCCAAATTTTCAAGATATGAAATAACTGAAGCACAGACAAACATGCCATCCAGGGTCAATTTAAGATGGGGTGAATATGTTTCCTGTTAATGGGTGAAAATAACCAGGGGTAAAATTACCCAGGTATACAGTATTAAGCACAGTGAAACATGATTCAGTGGTAAGTTACAACATACAAATATTTGTTTCAATGATGGTTTATATCAGACTCGACAATATTTCAGATAAATGGTAGTGACCTATTCATGAAAGGGCAGCAGTTTGTTACAATGTACCCAGCTAAAGACCGCTGGCCTTCCGCAGGTAATCTGGCAAATATCATACATAACGTGATTAGGTTCCAGCAAGACTTAAGACTAGAGATGAGAGACTTTGTGATTTAAAGCGTGATGCTCTAACTACTCAGCCACAGAGCCCCCCCCCCCCAGTGATGCTCTAATCACTTGTTCACGGTGAACCCACAGAGTGGATGAGGATTCGGCAGGTAAGCTTGTTTTGTTTACTGGAATTTTATGCCATACTCAACAACTTTTCAGTTATACGGTGTTGGCCAGTCTTTAAAAACAATTCTTGGGAATTTTTTGGCAAAGCATTTTGCTGTAATTCTGAGTGATGATCCTATTTGATTTGATCACCTATCACTATGGTTCATCATTTTGTTTTAGTAAGGTAACAACAATGATATCAATTTGTAGACAAGTTTGAAATGAAAATATCTGTTTGAATACCTGTACAAAAAGCTTTAAACTAGCAGTTGTGTGTTTTCTTTTCAACCATACCAAATTATAAAGCTTTTACCTACTGATACAATGTTTGGCTTTCCTACAACACCTACATATAAAGCTCTTGCCTCATTTTATTTGTATGGGTTTCTACCATACCTACATTTAAAGCTTTTACTTCATACTATTTATATGGTTTTTTCTACCATACCTCCATGTAGAGCTTTAATCTCATTTTATGTGTATGGATTTCTATCATACCTGCATATAAAGCTCTTACCTCATACTATGTGTATGGCTTTTCTACCATACCTACATATAAAGCTCTTAACTCTTATTATTTGTAATTGTATGGTTTTTCTACCATACCTACATATACATATGAAGCTCTTACCTCATAGTATTTGTATGATTTTTCTACCATACCTACATGTACATGTAAAGCTCTTACCTCATACTAATGTTTTTTTCTACCATACTTACATTGTATAAAGCTTTTATCTCATATTATTTGTATGGTTTTTCTTCCATACCTACATATTCAAAGCTCTTACCTCACATTTGTATGGGCGGTCTTCATCATTTAAATGTATATGCGAGTGTTTTCGCAGGTCATATGTACTAACAAACTGTTTCCCACAGGTCTCACACTGGTATGGCTTCTCAGCATTATGACGTTTGATGTGTTTTCGCATTGTGCTTGGATCCCGAAAGGCAAAACCGCAAACTGGGCAATTAAATGGTTTTTCACCTACAAAATAGAAAAGGAAATAAAGATAAACTTCATGCAATGAGCGGGTGGTGATAGTCCTCAAGCAAACACATACACATTGAACCACTTTACCTTCTGACCATGATTTACCTGCTGAAGGCACATATAACATTTATGCTTTTTGCTTTATTCAAGTTTTCTAAAATTCATTGAAAACTAAAAACCAGTAATCATGAAATGTTGAGTATGGGATAAAGCAGTGGTGAAATACCCGAAAATTTTTGCCCTGAGATGAAAGGGCTAATTTTAAAAAAATGAAAGCAATTTTTCAAGCTAAATACACATGAAATGATTGAAGCATGTACAAAAAATGACATGCATGCCATTCATTAGATTATAATGGTGCTTTAAGAAATTTAAGATGGAGTGAGTATGTCATCTGTTGTAAAAGGGCAAAAATAACCAGAGGCAAAAATTTCCAGGTACCCCTGTACATGTATACAATAATAAAAGCAATTTATCTATCTTATCTATTCTTACCTTTTTATGAATTTTACATACGACTCATTGGCATTTACTCAATTTCTTTTTTTTTTTTAAAAATTCTATGGGTATCTATAACATGTATATATAACTAATGGGTAATATGAATTATGGTATACATTTATGATGTTAGAAAAATGAAATTGTTCAGTATCATACTTGTGGGCCTGTTTACCTGTATGAATTGTTTTATGTCTTTTTAAAGTAATTTTCTCTGCAAACGATTTGCCACATTCCTCACATGTCAAAGCTGTATCTTTGTTATGGACTCTGGAGTGACGTCTAAATGAAAAATACAACTTGTATGTATTACCACAGATCTCACACTTGAATGCTTTTTTTTCACCGTGGTTCTCCAGCATGTGTGTGGCAAATGCTTTAGGGGAGCTAAATACTTGTTCACAGTTAACACAAGTAAACTTCACACATTCATTATGAACTTTTAAATGAGAGGTCAAATCTGCCGACAGAGAAAAAGTTTTGTCACAATGCGTACACAGAAACTTCTTATGGTCTTCCATTGATTCATCATTATGGTCATTTGTCAGTTCCATCTCTACCTTCGTTTTATCTGGACAGGTTTTTAGCATGTTTAGAGCAACCAAATCAGAATCAGTTTCAGAATCAAACTTCTCATTTTGAAATTGATGTTGAAATTCTACGTTCTCTTTACACTTAGCTTTATGTTGTTTATAAACAAGCAAGCATTCAAATATGCATCCACAAGTATCACATTCATAATTATTGGTGTCTTTGATTATCTTTTGAGGCCAGTTTTTTCGTTTTGACTTTCTGATTAGGGGTTCTTCCGATGTAAGAGATTCTGAATTATTAATCGATGTCTTTTTATTTACAGTGTCACATTTTTTATCAATGTTGTTTTCTGTCACATCATCCACCTTATTCTTATTCTGAATTTTGTCTGCTGTGTCAGAGTTTGAAACTGACATTGATTGTGGCCCATCAGAAGATTCAGAATGACTGTTTTCATCTGAAGTTGGCACATGTACATCATTGCTTATAGGGCATTCAAAAATTGATACAGCACTTAGAAATGAACTTTTTGCACTTTGTAGAGCTGGAGTTTCTTGTGCAATCTCATGAGAAGAAAATACATGTGTACCAGCCATCATGGGACAAGTTTATTGTTACTTCATGAAGCAGCTGAAATATAAGAAATAGATACATTCATGTATTTCTACCGATACATCAAGTATTTACAAGTAGAATCTACATCTACATTTGTATACTGGTCAGTGACCAATTCTCGTCAAGTACCAATTCTCACCAACTGTTTTTAAATGGCATGGAATGTGTAAACATGTGCTAGTTTCACAGATTTTTTGTGTTTCATGACAAGACACTATTCTGATTCCCGGAACAAAAAGAAAAACTAATTTCACTGAAAAAACAGAAAATTTCAGGAAAAATAAAATGAGTTGGGAGATTTGGTACTTGGCAAGAATTGGTTGCTGACCAGTATAGCCATAACTTTAAAAATTATATACATTTTTGTGTTTTTATAGTATGCGGGTATTTTGTACAAAGTTGCATTTGGTGCTACTGACACCTTTATTTACGAAGTTACTGCTCTTTGTTAAGTTACATGTATGCATTTTACGCGGGGTTCTTCTCTGTTTTTGTTAAAAAGTACTGACACTGTATAGTATAGACTAGTATTCTCTATTTCCACTCCGTTTTCTGTTCCTCGTTTTAGTACCACCCATTTCGAGCCCGATGTAGGCCTATTTGATTTCTATCATAACAATTAGTATCATTGCTCATTTCTAGAGATAGACGAGTTGTAGTTTAATCGGAAATAATAAATCGTCCTTTCCTCAGTATGTTACCAAACACAAAATTTATACTGTAAAATCTACTTGTTTGATTCGTAAATTATGATGAAGGCTGCTGAAAATCTGTGGCCAGACTGGCAGACAAAAAAGCAATAAAAACAATGTCCCAATTCTTTTACCCCAAGACATAACGAGCATGCACACCTGACGCAGATTTTATCCTTTTAATGCATATGATAGAACATTCTACGTACCTGTCACTCTGTCGATATAGCCAAACATAACAGGAAATCGTAAATGACATAAGATACCATCTGTCAACGGGATATTCTTATTGGAAGAGCCAGTAAGTACAATGACCATTTTATAATGGCTAAGCCTCCCTATTTTTATGTAAAACTTGATCATTTCAAGGTTGGTAAGTTCGCAATTTACAATCGTACACAATACTGTACTGTAAGTATGGACATTAACATTTTATCGATACAGTACACAGACCGAAAGAACGTCTGGGGTTACGGAAGACAAGGCTAATAACATGTATTTCGCAGTCAACTCGGGAAAATTCTTGAAAAAAAAATGCATTGTCAAACCATCCTTTTGGTTGTTGTTATGGACTCACAAATAATTTATCTATATCCCGCACAAGTTTAGTAGAGGTACACTTCAGAATAATAAAAATACCAAGAAAATATTATCGGGAATGAGACGATTTTATCACTCGAATTTAGCTGGTCCAACCGCTACATCAAGATCGGCTGAAAATGCATTTCTCTCCTACGACATTGTGAATTTTTTTACGTGAACTTCTTTGATCCTTCAAAACAAACTTATTTCCGTAACCCCAGACGTTCTTTCGACCTGTGATACAGTATTATCCTGTCATGATAGCCTACCGGATACGAATCTTAATTATATATCGCTGGTTAATCTATAATGTATATTTCCAATATGTTAAACATAATTAAATTGTAATTGTTCTGCCTCAATGGAACACCTTGATCTTGGTTTTTTTCCCTAATGGACAGATAGGTTTTTGATTTGAGTGTAGACACTAGACAAAAAAAAACAACAAACAAACAAACAAAAAACATGAACTGGCCTAATCAATCATTAAACGGAGTCATGTCACAATACGGTGATACTAAACAGAGTTGACTAAAGACGATTAGAGTCTACTAATGAAAAAATGCAATAAGTAACGAAATAAAGGTTGAAAATAACTAAACTAACACAATTGTAATTCATGTGAATTTCAATAACAAAGATCCCTCCATCATGTTTTAATGGCGACCAGCCGACTAATGAAACATCAGAATTTGTATAATTCATTGGGAATAAAATAAATGTTTAAACATCATGTGAATTTTTGAGAAATATTTAA
Source organism: Atrina japonica (assembly GCA_030159075.1). Taxonomy (NCBI): domain Eukaryota; kingdom Metazoa; phylum Mollusca; class Bivalvia; order Pterioida; family Pinnidae; genus Atrina; species Atrina japonica. Next base: position 1,116,229 of record BROG01000045.1, on the reverse strand, counting down.
ATTTGAATAAGTAACAGTCAATAACAAAGATATCCAATGGCGTACCATCATTAGTATACATGTAAGATAAAAGTAGATTCGTAATGGCGAAATAGTAAAAAAACAATTGGTTAGCTTTTATTTGTAGCTTTATTGAGTCGACGTAATGAAATTTATAAACATCACGAATTTGTTAACTCGAATTAAAATATAACATAAATATTGGAAAAGGATTAAAACGATAAAATATTGAATGTTTATTAGACTTATTAAACAGTTACGAAAGAAAATGTACATTTACACATAAATTTACAAAAGAAATGATAAATTTCTTCGTTTTTGTGATTAGGTGGACACCCTGGTTGTCGAACGCACTTTAAATCCTTCAGAATAAGTTTGCAACTTCCTTGAGTCCAATATCATTTCGCTTCTTTTCGTAAAACAGAAATAAACTGCCAATCTTCTTGGACCCAGATGTTATTGCAAACATGAAAAACTGGCGTAATAATGTCGTTGCCACGTAATATTTTAATGTTCAAATATGTTACATACATTTCCGGATAAGTTGGATTGATCGTTTTATTTTCTGTCAACTGTTATAGCCTCTGGTGAAAACGTACGAATTTCGTTGCTAGTTCTTTTGAAGCTCGATTTATATGAAAATGTTACATTAAATCATCCGACATACATGTTTGGTAGACAAAAAAAGTAAACATTGTTAAAAACCATATCTAGCCAAAAGTAATTATCATAAGTTCTGCCTTCAGATAACTATTACATGTTCAACCCTTGTTTCGAATTAGTCAACTTGATTTATGTTTGTGGACTCTGTGGGAGGGTACACTGGGAAAAAAATCTGTTTTCGCTGGCTGTTACTTATTCAAACCAAAAATAATTATTTCATTATGTAAATAACAACACATTTATTTTCACCAACATTTAATTCGATACAAATTTCTGATGTTTCATTAGGGGGGGCCATTACGGAACATGTTGGAGGGATCTTTGTTATTGACGACCGTTTCTCAATTTGTTATTTATATGAATTATCAATAAAACACAAAACAGAACATTGTTAGTCCAGTTAAGCATTTTTTCATTAGTAGACTTTAGTAGACTCTAATCGTCTTTAGTCGACTCTGTTTAGTACCACCCGTCACAATATACACATGTAAAAAGCAATAATATCGCACATGAAATCTCTGAGTATGTTACATGAAGATATATGGAAATCTATCATCTTTTAAAACATAAACATAATACATGTTCCAAATCAAAGTTAAAATTATTGCAAACTGAAAAACAGAAACAAATGTCTCGTTTCTGGGGCTTCGTCAGTTAAGCTCGAATCCTAGATTTTGGACAACACCTATCATAGCCAAATTATCTTTGCAAACACCAAAGGGGGGGGGGGGCTAAACCAACCACCCCCGGCTCCGCCACGTCCTAAACCCTAATTTTCAACACCTATGCCTATACTAAGCCCCCCCCCCCCCCGGCTCAATGATACAAAACAAAAAAGAAATAACCTAAATGATAACCACATCGGACACGCGACGCATTACGTGAACACGCAAACGCGCGAATACGCTTTGCTATTGTATTCAGTGCGGCAGACACATATAAGACTAGTCACTAAGCCTCCGATTGACATTGACGTTTGCACAGAAGTTTGTGATATAATAAGAATTTTTAAATAAATTGTAATAAACATAAATAAATATTGTTTTATTGTCGGTTTATTTATAAATGGTTAGGGTGGATCCTTGTTTTTATTTCGGCTTTTAGTATTTTTTCTTGTACAACAGTTAAGGTATATTGTTTCCCGTACGTATGTAATTTTACATACTTTCAGAATTGTTTATTTTAAGCACTTTAGTTCACTTTACAGTGACGGTAAGATTGATTTTTTTAATAGGCGTTTTCAAGGATAGAGCCGGATATACTGTTAATAGTTTCTACTGATATACAACACTCCCCATGGCAAAGCCAAAGGGAGGGGAAGGCCAATTGCCCATGGGGTTATGCACTGTTGTCAACTTGTACCCCCGCGTATATACATGTCGGGCTCAACACTTTACCGACCCTGACTAGTAAAAGATGCCTTTTCAAAGTTGTACAAAAAATATCACTTCAAATAGAATAAAGATCTTTTAAGTTGTGAAAAAAACAATTTATTTACCGATAGTGGGACAAATGCTGATTTCCCGTCTTACTTTCATTTCGTCAATTTTGTTGTCGCCCTCTGGTGAGCAAAAAATGGTATCAAGATGACGCTTAGCCACTGGAATGAACATAAGATTATGTTTTCGTTGTTTTAGTATACACACAACTAAGAAGAATAAATTATTTCAATGATTGTTCAAGTACAAATTATACAAGTAGTTCAGGTTTAATATCAGCACTTTAGAAAAGCTTCAAATACGAGGACAATACCAAAAAAAATATCTTTTAAGCATTTAAAAGTAAATTATTCCTAAAAATTATCATTACGATGAAAAGGAGCTTCAATCCATTACATGTTCCGTCATTTAATTGGCTCTTTTCGGTAATTAACTAAGTTTTTTATAAAATCAGAAAGCGTCAGCTTCACTAGCAAGCCTAGGAATGTAATACGGTAGCTTTTTTGATAGTTTTTGTTTGATTTTAGTCACGGAGAACAACTTACGGTAATTATCTGACTAATTGAGTATGCATGGGTTATAGTCTTAGAGATGAGGGTGATAGTGAAATCAGAATACTGAAAATTTCAAACTTACATACAACACTCCCAAATGCATTCAAGCTAACTGTCTATTCAAGTAACAAAATATACTTGAATTCCAGTCCTGGAGTTAGGGCTTGAGGCTCTAAGATTGCCCATGAAATAATTCATTAATTTCTTTCTGTTCTTATTTGTTTTTTTTTATCAAAATCAGTTAATAGTCAGCAATAGACTGTATGTCAACTTGTCGAGTTCGTCAGGCCCACTTATTAAAAATTAAAATATAGTGTTTTCATTAAAATCTCTAGATGTAGTTGGTTGAAACTCTAAAGAGAGATATATAGATGTATTGTAACCGACGGTACTGTCATAAACATTTTCTTGTACTGGTCCGACTGGTCTAGTTCTTTTTAAAGTTGAAACTGTATAAAGCCCACCAATAAAGTTTCATGCATGTGTACAATATCTTGAGTAAAGTGTCTTTGCATGAAAAAAAAACTTAATACAACGTTAATCCCAAGCATGAATTTAAACACAATGTCTAAGAATTGATTTACAATTACAATTTACAGTCAGCTCATAACCAAGTCGTCTTATATACCACACTGTGACGCTCCTCATAGCGCGAAACAGTCCTTGACCTTATACACCACTGCCTTCAACCATAGAAGCTATGCTTAAAAATAGCAGACACAGAAAAGCTGTTGAAACATCTGTGTGTTCTGTAGTAAAGAGGAAACTACACCACAGAACTGTTCAGTTTTAGTAAAAACCCCATTGATGTTTTCACAATCATGATTTATTGTTTCTTTGTCTTCCATGATAATCAGTAAAATCTCATTCAGGGCAACCATGTCATCAATTTTCATTCGGAATATACCAAGTTACTGGTCAGGAGGTTTCCTGACTTTTCCTATAATCAGTCAGGATATATTCACAGTGTTCTTGCAGCAATAAAATTTAGTTCTTCTCAAAATATTGGTACATTTTAAACAAATATATGATTACACTGTACTTATAAATATCATTTTGATTGTGCATATTTGTTACAATTGTTCACAATATAGCACAATTAACACTTTATTTTACCATGATATGAAAGTTCAAATTTGGGGCAAAATTTTTTACTATGCGTGAAGTGGTGGTGCCTGGTGGCAGTGGTGTAATCATAGTCAAAGTGCTAGCGTAGATGGCATCACGGCTATTTTAGAGTTTGATCATATACCCAAAAATCAAGTCCTACAACATAATAGAAGACTCATACCCAACATAGGTCAACTCGTACTCAAGTAAATCATTAAAAGAATTTATACCCAAGAAAATCATGATAAAAAATGAACTTAATCTTAGAAGTCAAATTGTACCAACGACAGGTCAACTTGTACCCAAGAAAAATTTATGAAATGAAATTGAGTTGTACCCTACTCAAAGAAGTCAACTCATACCTAAGAAAATTTATCAAATTATATAGAGTCATATCAAAACAGAAGTCAACTGGTACCCAAGAAAATTTATCAAATGATATATTGTTATGTATGAAGTCCTGTTCATTATATTTATAAAATGAAGTTTTACCCTAATAAGAGAAGCCCACATGTAAATGAAAAACAATATCAAATAAAATGATGTTTTAGTCAAATCAAACAGCCATTCCTGGGGCCTGTTTTATGAAAAGTCGTAAGTCCTAAATCCTAAGTCTTAGTCCTAATTGTCATGGAACTGACCAATCAGCGATGTGTTGCCATGGCAGTTAGGACTAAAAGTTAGGATTTAGGACTTATGACCTTTCGGAAAACGGGCCCCTGATCTTGCTATTGAAAGACACTTTGTATACCCAGAAATTCCAAAAGAATAAAAAATAATTTTTATGCCCCTGGCCTGAAAAGTCTGTCGGGAGCATCTAGTGTTTGGATCGTCCATCATGTACAGTAAGTATAATTTTCACACTCATGCATAAAGTGCACAATTGCTAGACAAATTTCACAGCTTATATTTTTGGCCTTTTTCTTATTCTCATCACTGTTCTTTATTTTTTCTTCCATATCAGATTCTTCAACTTTGAACATGTCCAGACATTTGTAAACAAAATTTGGCGCAGATTTAAAAATCTTCTTTTCAAGAATTCTCACTGCAATCATTTTTATTTTTATTTTGTAGAACCTTTTCTAATCATCTATGAAGTTAGTAAATGAAATTAATATCCGTCTAAAGGAGTTACTAGTCGAAGTGGTGCTTTTGTTCACATATTTGTTATTATTTGATAAGTAGATACAAGTACAAGTAGGTATACGTGTAGATGACTGAAAACTGGTAAAAATTTATATGTACACACATTGGAAAGTTTTTTACAGTTATACATGAAACTTTTTAATGGCACTCAAGGTCAGATGTACATGTATGGCACACAATTTTAACGAAAACCATGCTATCCCATAGATACCTCCTGATACCAGGTTGTATCTATGGGATAACAGGCTGTTATCTGTGGGATAGCAGACCGTATCTCTGAATATCAACAGGTATTCAGGGTTACAGGTCAGGTATCCTATAGATGCATTTGTACCTACTGGTATCTATGGGATAACGAGGTATCTATGGGATAGCCGATTTGTAACCCTGTATACTTCCTGATATTCAGAGTTACTGATACTTAATTCATAGATAGCCAAGATTTTTAATGAAATGCTTCGCTCTAACCCTGTATACCTGCAGGCATTCTGAGATACAGGCTTGTTGGTGCACCATTTTAACCAAAACCTCAGCATTCCCATTGCAGTTCATGTATAGCTGATAAGCCAATCAAAACAGCTGTTACATTCAGATATTCTGAGATACAGAGATACAAAATCTTCCCTCAGCCAGTCACAGCAGAGGATTTATTCAGGGCGGAAAATGTGGAGGCTTTATGTACTAAATAAATTTTAATATTTAATAACATTGTTTTCAAATTTTAGGATATCATGTAAAATATTATTAAAAAATACTAATACAATTACTGATTAGGAATTGGACGATTCTTCATTAATTGATGGAGTCTAAAGGAAAAAGATGCCAACATCGTAACTACCGAGCAGCCACTCTTTATCTCAAAATTTCAATGTCACAGGCTCCAAGATGTTGAAATATATGAAAAATATGAAAATAATTTTCTGCTCTCGTTTATATAAATGAACATGTATGTATACAAGCAACGAAGTTGTGGGAAATACTCGGGAGATAATTTCCATTTATATTGCAACATTTTACTTAGATGATTGCTAAGACCCCCTGGGCCTCTTGTTTATATATATTTTATAGTACATTGTAGCCTACATTACAATTTGTATAATGTGATTTACATTTCAGGACCCTCAGAAAGAAGGAGAGAGCCCTACAAAAGGCACAGCATCTTCAAAGGTAATTATCATACCTTTAATTAGAAGGTCATCATTAGAAAGTTACATGTTTGATCTGCCATGACTGGCTGTACATGTAGTTTTAGAAACTGGATAGTCAGGGAGCATACAGGGTGAGAATTTTTTTTACATCACTCGTCCAGTGGAACAAGTGATATTGAAAACCACTCATCCCTAGACACCTTCAGTTTGTCCCAAATTTTTATAAACATTAATGGTACCATTAAGACGAACTATTCTGTTCTTTGATTTCTCTGATATTGGACTTATTATTAATCAAAATGGCAGTAAAGGATTTCAAAAGCGTCGTGTGTTCAAGGAAAGTTTTAAAGGCTAAAAAGTAAGATTTTATACATCTAGAAGAAAAATTACTCGTCACTGGGAACAAGTACCCACTCCTAACTACTCGTCCCCATGCCATTTTCATTTGTCCAGGACGAGTGGACGGGTACATTTTATACCTGGGGTATTTTTATTTTAATTTTCTGTTTGATTTTAATGTGTAATTGGACAAAATGTCAGGTTTTAGATGATACAGTAAGTGAAAATATGAGAATAAACAATTTGCATCGGCCCTTTTTATGTGCATCGATTCGTTTGTACATGACTATGTTTCAATGTCATATATACTTGTATGTGTGTGTATATATATATATATATATATATATATATATATATATATATATATATACACATACGGTATATATACACATTGTATATATATATATATATATATATATTTATATGTATATATGGAATAGCTATAGCTTAATTCTGTTCTTACTGTTTTATTTAGCCTGTTGTTTATCACATTTTGCTTTTAAAACGCAGAGGCAGCTGTTAAACTATTTCCATTATTGTGATATAAATTATTTATATTTGTGTCAAATACATTCACACATTTTATTAATTTTCTACCGTAATCCAAGAGGATGTTTATTTATGAGCATTTGCGTCTGCGATTACAAATGTACCTGACACTTTTAAGATTTTAATGCATTCCACTTGTGAATTGAAGGTTTTTTTTTAACACAACACTGTATTTTCAGTTAACTTCAAGAAATAAAAAACAAGTCTTTCGTTTCATTATATATACTGTACATTTGTACCATGTACTGTACATGTGAAATAGAAAAGACTGCTTCTGGTAGCTTAGTGATTTATAACATTAATCTGGCTAACAGAAGCTTGTGGTTCCAATACTGAATTATTCTTTAATCTCTTTAAAAAACAAGATGTGAAACTTTTAACTGAGCCCCTGTTTCGTGGCAAGCCTTGCATGTTGAAGAACCCTTAATCTAGTGAAAGCCATATATGAAAGTTTTATAGACAGGACTTTAAATCTAATCCCTGATTCACGACAGGCCTGGCATATTACATGTATGAAACAACTCTCAATCTATTGAAAATCACAGGTCGAATAGATTAGACTAAATGGAGCCCCTGTTTGATGACAGGCCTGACATTTTAAGAAACCCTTAATCTAGTGAAAGTTACAGGTCTCATAGATAAGTCTTTAAATTGAGTCCTGTGGCATGGTAGATATGGCATGTAATAAAACCTTCACAACATCGGCATTAGTCCATAGCACAGGTAAAACATTTGTGGTACTTCACCTAAAACATCTCCATATATACAGTGGAATCTCATTGTCTCCAAGTTCACGGGGCCACCCCTATTACTTCGAGATATTCGGAATTCGAATGAATCCAAATTTTAATTAATATATATATTTATCTACCTGTATCAGTCAAAATCAGGACCGACCATTCAACTTTGATATACAGTAGAACTTCAATGAGTCGAACTTCAATGAGTCGAATTTCTCGTTGTTTCGAACTTTTTACAAAGTCCCGATTTATTTCATTATATATCCTTACTAAAAAACAATTTATAAATCGAACTTTCATGAGTCGAATTTCTCGGTGTGTCAAACAAAACTGGCAGTCCCATCACTGTAAAAACATCGAAAATTCATACAAATGAATCGAAGTCGAAGTTTACCTGTATACAAGATGTACCCGTGGCGATTTTCACACCTATCCGACTACGTTGAACAATGGACACGTGTTTATTGATAAACACCCAGGACAGTATAAAAATAACAGCATGATTTAAGTAATTAAAAGTAATAAGCAGAAGCTAATTGATTATTGATTGTTTGCGACTTTGTCAGACTCAAATATGCAAATTACCGGCAGTTGTCTTGGTTGTTTACCATCTCGTAGCTTGGGTCATGATAAGTTACCGATTTGATAAAACAAAACGAAATGACCCGATAATATACAGTAAACATTTTCTACTCAAACTCAAAGTGTCACTTGTAAAAAAGAAAAACAACATGAAATGAACGGTATCGGCAATTTGATGTGAAAAAAAAAATTTTAATGTGTAATGACTAGTGCTGCATGATACATCTATTGACTTTCGTTTTGTGTTGATAATTAAATTGGTGACAAAATATTTTAGCTTCTCTGTTTTTTTCTTAACTCTGAGTCAACGTTGTGTTTCTTGTATAGGCGCTTGGATTACGATTTTTCTGCAGAATGTTTGGATTTATTCTCTGAGTACAAAATAAATACACTGTATCTACATTAAATAAGCCGTAAATGATTTTAGTCGATTAGATTCTAAGTCATGATCCCAGCACCTATACAGTTACACAGTCACGTACAGTAGATTTTCTGTGTGGCATGTCGTTATGGAGTAAATTTTAGATTTCTCGATCACCATTCATGAGTCGAAGTCCTGATGTTTCGAACTTTTTTAGACGGTCCCTTGAACTTCGACTCATCGAAGTTCCACTGTATTTAGAATTTCTACTCATCCGATTTTGACATAACGAGATTTTATCGCACATGAAAAATTCTTGATGTAATGTAAAACAAACCTAAGCAAAATAAAAAATACATGTACCATCTTTTCAGAACACTTTATGCACATACATTCAAACTTGCATTAAAGGCCAACTCTGTATAAAGGGCACCTGCCTACAAAGGCCATTTACATAAATGTAACATTGGTTACCTTTTTTTAATGAATAAACCTCTCTATAAAGGCCAATTCTCTATAACAGCAACTTTTGTCTGTTCCCTTGATTGGCTTTATAGACAAGTTTGATTGAACTATTGTATATAACAAACCTAGGTGCTTGTGGATGAGTGGTTAGAGTAGAATAAAGCTCTCACCTCTAGTCAACACTGGTTTTAGCCTTTCTGGGTCATATTAAGGTGATTTCGTGTTGATGTTTGACATTTTGCTTTTCTGTACATTGTTACAAGATTTCCTATCCACTGTTAAGAACTAGCCGGCACATTTGACAGCTGGCTGTCACTATAAAATGGGAAATTTTTTTAGTTTGTCATAACTCCAGTAAAAACTAAAGACTTACATGTACATGTTGTCTTGTTTTATTTTTTTCAGCTGGATGAATTGTCACGAGAGGACTTGACAAAATTTGTCAAGAAACAGATGCTGATGCTGCAGAAGACAAGAGTCAAATGTGATGGTATGTTATGTATGAATCAAATGTGATGGTATGGTATGGTATATATCAGTCAAATGTGATGGTATGGTATGGTATATATCAGTCAAATGTGATGGTATGGTGTATTGAGTCAAATTTGATAGTATGTTGTGTATCAGTCAAATGTGATGGTATGGTGTGTTTGAGTCAGATGTGATGGTATGGTGTGTATATGAGTCAAATGTGATGGTATGTTATGTATGAATCAGATGTGATGGTGTGTTTTATATGAGTCAAATGTGATGGTATGGTGTGTATGAGTCAAATATGATGATATGTTATATATGTGTCAAACGTGAAGGTATGCTGTATATTAGTCAGGTGTGATGGTATGTTGTGTATGAGTCAAATGTGATGGTATGTTGTGTATGAGTCAAATGTGATGGTATGGTGTGTATGAGTCAAATGCAAATGTATGTTGTATATGAGTCAAAAGTAATGGTATGTTATGTATGAATCAATTGTGATGGTATGGTGTGTATGAGTCAAACATGAAGGTATGTTGTATATGAGTAAAATGTGATGGTATGTTGTATATGAGTCAAATTGGTATGTAGAATTATATATTTGGCACATATTTACAGTTTTTATATTCCAATGAGTCAAAGCAACTATGATTTTCTTACTTTGAGCTGATTAGGTAATTCTGGTGTTCAGTGTACATGGATACATTATAATACATATATATGTATTCTACTAGTCAACCGGAGCTGGCCTGGCTCAGTCGGTAGCACGTTTGACTCTTGATTTTGAGGTTATTTATTTAAGTCCAGCTGGTGGCAGGTTGGATTCCTGAGACAGTAAAACCCGAGGTCAAATGTCACATTAGGTGTCGGCATGTTAAAGAGCCCTCACTGCTCAATGGCCATAAGTGCCAAGCATGGACCAAAATTTGAAGCTCTTCATCGGCATTTGATGACGTCTCCATATGAGTGAAAGGTTCTTGTGTGGGATGTTTAATAACAATACAACCAACCAACTAGTCAACTGAACTAGTCTGCTGCAATAGTTATGAGTCTCAGGATTATAAATAACTTGGTTAGTTGGCATTCCGTAATTTCCAGCATCTCTTCTGTAGCTGGTGATATGTACATGTACAAAAAAGTGACAGAATTTTCAAGTCAGCTGTTTTTAAACAAGCAAGGTGCTCTTTCAATTAGTGTATGTTAATGGCAAGGATATGTGAATTATCAGTGGATTTTGTTTAGCATAACTTTAAATTTTCTTTGTTTTCAGAACTTACTAAGAAAATTACTCAACTTGAGTCTGACCAAAAGTCTGGAGCAGGGGATGGCAGTAATGATACAAAATTAAAGGTAAAATCATCATTTGAACACATTTTTACATTCAATACTGTATTAAAACATCTCAAAATTCTCATATTTGAGCTGGAAAATGTATATTCCTTAATTAATGTACTGAATTCCTTTTACAAATTTGACCAATTTCATGCCATCACAACACCAGTTATCTATCATATTAAAAATATGATAATTTTCAGGCGAGCCTGACACCAAGTATATGTCGTATAAAAACATGACTAGTTTCAGGTCATCCCAATACCAAATACCTGTTGGATTAAATATATGACCAGATTCAGGTCATCTTGGCACCAAATTTTTGTCAGATTAAAAACATGACCAGTTTTAAGTCATGTAAGCACCATATTTCTGTCAGATTGAAAACATGACCAATTTCAGGTCATCTTGGCACCAAATTTTTGTCAAATTAAAAACATGACCAGTTTTAAGTCATGTAGGCACCAAATTTCTGTCAGATTAAAAATATGACCAGTTTTAGGTCATCTTGGCACTTATTTTTTGTCAGGTTAAAAACATGACCAGTTTTATATCATGTAAACACCAAATTTCTGTCAGATTGAAAACATGACCAATTTCAGGTCATCTTGGTGCCAGATTTCTGTCAGATTTAAAATATGACCAGTTTCAGGTCATCTAGGCACAAAATTTCTGTCAGATTAAATATATGACCAGTTTCAGGTCATCTTGGCACCAAATTTTTGTCAGATTAAAAACATGATCAGTTTCAGCATGTTGAGGTCATCTGAGTCACTAAGGTGACCTCTTTCATCTGATCCTGGTAGTTGTTGTGTCATGTTGTAGAGTGTAATGTGTGTTAACTGTAGAATTTTGACTTTTAAATTTCTAAAAAAGCACTGGACCAATTCTTTCCAAATTTGGTATGTACATGTGCATCAATAATGCAGGGTATAACAAAAATATGAAATTGAATTTCATGACATTGCGTACAAGGGTTCTGTAGACAGTGACAAAAAGGAACTATAAATTCATATCTGATTCTTGTATGGAGCATGTCAAAATACATTTTTACCAATGCATGTCCAGAGGGCTAATGTCAAAAGTCCAGCTTTGTTGGTGACTTCACTGGTGTCTGCAGACAAAAACTTAAACCTGGGATATATTTTTTGAAATCCAAGTAGTAGCGCTTTAACACTTCACATGTGCATTCCTTATGTTTAGCCCTTTCTGATGGTACCGTGACTTTTGACCTAGATAATGCCATTTGACCTACTTCTCACTCCATATATCAGTATCTGAGATGTAATGCTGCCACTGGCGAGCTATGTTGTCTTCTGACATCTCTTGTTATAAATTTTAGATCATTACATTGTGTGTATTGTCTGCAAAGTATTGGCCTATTTAAAAAATTGGATTTTCTTACAAAAGGAATTGGAAGAAAAACTGAAAGAGTTAGAAGAAGAAAAATCTGAAACCCTAGCAGCTTACAATGCTGTACAACAGTCCCAGGAACAGTCCATTGCTAACATAGAGGTAAGGTTTCTTTTTAGCATCAGTAAGTCTCAACAGGCTTTAGTGTATCTCATTTACAATGCACATGGAAGGTGCCCTCCAGGATCCAGAAGTTTAACTGCAGTGCTAAGTTACTTGTAAGGTGCTCTTTTGGGCCCTGAAGTCTTAATAAGTTACCCTCCACTAGACACAGGCTCAACAAGTCTGGGAAGTTTTAAGTGTGGTCAAATGCAATACATAACATTTTATATTGTGTGTAACCTTTTTATGCCTCGGCCTGAAAGGTCTGCCATGGGCATCTTGTGTTTGGATCATCTGCAAGTCTGTTAGTGTGTGTCTGTCTGTCCGTAATTCCATCCCACTTACATATAAAGTGCAATATTTCAAGTTTGGATTGGGATACAGTAACCAAACTTAAACTGTAAGTTCATCTAAGGATTGCTCACAGTTCACTGACATCACATGCCCCAGGGGGTGGGGTGGGGTCAAAATGTAGGACATTGCAATATTTAAAGTTTGGATTGTGATACAGTTGGGACCAGGAGCATTTGTGTTTCACAAACACATCTTGTGATATGTTCAATTTCTAAAAAGATTTTTTTTAAAATTAGATTTATAGCATCACCTGGGTAATTGTATAATATGTGTCCCCACCTCTCCTGTCATAAACAGAAGGAACATTAAAGCATTTGTTTCAATTTTTTCTGTTTAATTAGGATTTGGAATCAAAATGCAAGGAATACCAAACAACAAAAGAAGAAATGGAGAAAGAATTAGCCAGTACATTGAAGCAGAAGAAGGTTTGTTGAGTTTACAATGTCAGTAGAATTTGAATACATTGAAACAGAAGGTATGATGAGTCTACATTTTCAGTAGACTTATGATTTTTCTTGTTCATACTCAGAAGTGCCTGTGCTTTTTAAGTTGGGAGAATTTGAATGCTTGAAAATATATTGAGAGCTGTGCATAATATGAAAATATTCCCAATATCATTGAATTTGGGACAGAATCAGGCTTATTTTGCAAGGGGAATCACCCATTAAGCTGCAGCAAATTCCACCATAAAATCACTGTATATATGGAAAGATCTATTATTTGTTGTTTTTGATCACCTGTTTGGGTTTTGGATTTTAAGCATTTGTATTTCATACACAGTGATTTCCATGATTGATTTTTTCATCGAACTGAAGGGAGGAAAGATTTGTTTTAAGGCTAAAAAAAAAAACATTTATTTTGCATAAACAACATGTGCAAAACATGTGATTTACTGCATTTCATCAATTCCCAAAAATGTCACCAAGTGACTGCAAATTTTACTTGATAAGTGAATCTATCATGAATAATTAATTTTTTGTTGTCACATATGAATAAGACAGTACAACTTGACCAATCATTATCACAGAAAAGGAAAACTCTTATTCTATTATAGAAAAAAATGTAGTTCTAGAGATTTCCAGAATTCTACAGGATCTTTAAGCCTTTAACATGAATCGTTTTGTCTCTTTGGATTTAGTAGAAGGTGTGGTGATTCTCGGTACAAATTGTATATATAGTCAATTCTCCAACTATCGCTGCTTGATTCATCACCATTATTGCAATAGTCCCACTTTGGATAGGAATGTTTTTCCTAAATAAAATTCTCTTTATAACACCAAGTTCATTATCGCCATCCACCACCCTGTTGTTTGAACAAACGTCCCTTTCAAAGTGTCAGTTATCTCGATATACTGTCACAGGTGATAGTTGTCAATGAAGCGACTAATTGGTCATTAGATATTACCGGTGTAACACCAGACAGCAGTAGTAAGACCAGATAGTTGAAAAATTAAATTGACTGTCAAAAATTGACTGTAAACCTATTTTTGTCTTGTTTCAGTCACTGGAGGAACAAGTGGAATGTATGCAGATGAAAGATGAAACTCTTAGTTCATCTCTTCAGTTTATGCAACAAGAACAGGGACAGATTATGGAAGAAAATAAGGTAAATCCTTACCCCTTATCACATAATACTTCATACCTGGAAATATTCACTCCTGCTTAATTTTCATAATTTCTGCTCTTTGATGTGAGGGAAATTTGAAATGAAAGCAAGTTTTGAAGTCATTTTTAATTAAATCATGGACATAAATGCCATTCAAGAGACTACAGTCATTTAGGGCAAATTCAAAGCAAGGTGAATACGTCTTCCATCTTAAAAGGGCGAAAATAACCAGAGGCGAAAATTTCCAGTTATACCATATCACGAAAAGAGAATCAATAATGAATGATTGTGTTTATAACTTCCAGCTGTATGAAAGTTCCTTTGTTATCATCATGTGTTACAAATCTAAATATATTTACTGCGTCACCATCATAGATGCTTGATCACAGATTTTCATAATTTGTTGATGTATTGTCCACACCCTGTATTTTGACTAATTTTTGTCTGTGGACTTCTAGTCAGCAGGAAATGTCCACTCCTCCATGGCATGTGATCCCATTTATAGATTTTCCAAAGATTTCTGTTTATTTATTTGTCTTGTTTTTTATTGACTTTCGCTACTGTTAACACTTTGACGTATTGTTAACAGTTTTGGTATCTTGTTAACACCATGGTATCTTGTAATACTTTGGTATTTTGTTAACACTTAGGTATCTTGTTAACATTTTGGTATCTTGTTAACACTTAGGTATCTTGTTAACATTTTGGTATCTTGTTATTTATACCTTATACCCACATCAATAATCTGCAGTTCTACTTCTGAAAGACTTAAATAATATCATGTTTTAACAGAGCCTTAAAGAACAGATCAACTTACTGAATGAGGCACGAGACAAGATAATGGAGAAATTTAAGATGATGAAAAATCAGCAGACATCGGCTAGTAATGAAGTTCAAGCTCAGTTACAGATGGTGACAGAGGAAAAAGACAAACTACAGGAAAATATCAAAATAATGCAGCAGGAGTTACAGGTATGTATAGGTGTTTTTGTTAATTGTTAATCTTGTGCCCTGAAACCAGTGGAACAGGGGGCTATAGTTTTATAATGTATACATTTAAGCCACCAATTTATGTTTTGTAATTGTGCACTATTCACTGGACATAGCTCAGTGTTAATCTATACAGTGTTTATATCAGCTATAAATGAAGTCCCTCATATGACATCACAAAAAAATGTATCATCATTCAGAACATAACATCACACAGAGATATTTCATTCAGATATACTTGAAACTTTAACATTCTACCATGACGTTGCTTTTCCATCAAAATGTTACTGATCATGTTTAAGGTGATATTCGATTCTCATCATTTTGATTTTCAGTATGAAAACTTTGATACTACATTCTATTTATCTTTCACCCAAACGGCATCCATATTGACAATAAATGCACTCTGACAAGTATTCATTTGTTAAATCAATACTATCAGAATGCTTGTTGTTGTATCTCCTGCCAGAATTTTCCACTAATACATATACATCATCAGTTGTAGGTGAAGTTATAACATCTGCTACGGACGTGTGTCAATGCAGTGAGGGGTCTTAAGTGTGCCAAGCCTTCTAAAGCAATGAACCTCTATTAAATGTCTCATCCAAAAGACCTGTGAATTGTATTTCTTCTTATCTTTGTTTGTTTTGAGTGTGTTTATGCCACATTCAATAATTTTTAAGCCCCAGACCTGAAAGGTCTGCTGGGGTCGTGTAGTGTTTGGATTGTCTGTATGTCTGTTTGTCCGTAATTGACCTATCGCCAAATGTCAGACACATGGCTCTCCATGCACGTTTTGGACGTCATTCGATTGTGACATCATAATCACACATATGCTAGATGGGTCATTTGATTGCGACGTCATAATGGAAAAGTTTGCCAAAAGGTGCCGTGTCGGGCATTTGGCGATAGGTCAGTTCCATCCCACTTGCAAAGAAAGTGCAATATTTCAACATTTGTTGGGACCGGGGGTATTTGTGTTTCACAAACACATCTTGTTTTAGTTATATGATGGTGGCCAATTTTTATAGGTGAAGGGGAGAACCTGGTTACAATGTACCCACGAAGAGACCACTGGCCTCAGGAGTGTTTGATTTAGCATCCACATTTTACAATAATTTAATATGCATTATTAACTTGTTCATTTCTAATTCTTGACAGTAAACCATACTTTGTATTGATTTGGGTGAGTCTAAATGTGACCATAGGGGTAGATGAGGTAAATATGACTTTTTTGGCATATAAATGTTTAAATTCCAATTAATATTTATATCAAACTAATGCTCCCTTGCTTTGTTTTTCAGGAGAGTAAAGAAAAAAGTGATCTTGCTAATAAAGAGATTGAATCCTTGAAACTTTATCTGGAAAAAGAGATGGGCAAAGTCAAAGAATTACAGGAAACTGTAACTAAATTTGAGGAAGCTCAGGAAATGAAGATTAAAGGACTTCAAGAGTCACTTGAAGAGGACTTTGAGAAAGAGAGAGTAGAATTCAAAGACAAGATACGACAGATCAGAGATGACCACAAAAAGGATCTAGAAGTTTTGCAGAAATCTCAAGAAAATTTGAAAAGTGAATTTGAAAGTAGTGGTTTATCTATGCAGCAGTTAATTGAAGAAAAAGAGAAATTGATCGAACAAAAGAAAGAAATAAGTGCCGAAAATCAGGCTTTGAAAGAAAATGTTGAAAAGCAAATAGCTGTTGTCAAGGAGACAGAGATCAGAGTAGCTGAATCTGTCAAATTTGTCGAAGAGCTAAAAGAGGAGAAAGAATTGTTGGAGAAGAAATTATCACAGGAAGAAAATACAGCAGAAACACTGAAGAAACAGTTAGCAGCTCAGGGAGAAAATACTCAAGTATCTAAACAAGAGGTTGAAACTCTACAAGAGGAGTTAGTGTCAACCAAAAATGAACTTTCCAAAATGAGCGAATTAGTTACAAGTGAACAAAACTTTAAAGCAGATTTACAGAGCGAGATTGATAAGCTTCAGCAACAGTTAGTCATATCGAAAGAAAAAAAATCCACAGTTTTGAACTTAAATGAACAGTTGAAATCAAAATGTCAGGAAATGGAAGCAAACTCACAGACAAAAGGTAATACTAGTCCAAGAGGCAATGGTTCTTCTAGTCCAAGAGGTAATGGTACATCAAGTCCACGAGGTAATGGAAATGGTGATCCCAAAAAGAGATTACAAGTGGTATTGCAAGAAAAAGAGAATCTGGAGCAACAACTAAAGAAGGTACTGGAAAACCAAGAAGGACTAACATATGAAGTTAGTGAACTCCAGGAAGAGAAGGAGATGTTACGGAATGAGATTCAGATGATGAAAGAGCAAATGGAAGAGTGGGAACATATGATGCACATGTTGCAGGAAGATAAAAATAAAATGATGCAAGAACTTGATGAGTCAGATTCTAAAGAGAAAAGGCTTCTGGATGAACTTGATTCTTTGAGGTCTTTGTTTGGAATGGAGAAGAGGAGTGACAGCAAAGAGAAAGAAGAGATTAATGAGGGTGAGGAGCATGATGGTGAAGAAACTGACGATGATGTGTTTGAATCAGACGAGGATTGTGGGATATTGCTAAAAGAAATGGAAAAAATAAAGAATCAAGCCAAAACATTTATGGAAGACAAATCTAAGTTAGAGGCTGAACTGTATTCTGCATATGAAAAGAAAGGTGACAGTTCAGTAGAGATTCAATCAGTACGACGTGAACTGCAAACTCTCCAAGGTGAAAAAGAGGCCATAGAAAGAGAGAAAGAGTCACTTTCTGTGATTGTTCAACTTGCACAAGAGAAAGAACACGGTTTGACAGAAGAAAATGCAAGTTTAAAAGCTGTGATTGATAAACATGATGAAGAGAAATTAGAATTGATTGAGACTGCCACCAAGTTGAAAGAGGAAGTGGAAAATCAAAGGTCAGAGGTTAAAAATTTAAATGAAGCCATGAACACTGGCAAAGAGGAATTGAAAAAAATGGAAGAAAAGGTTGCAGAGAGACAAAATTATACCCAGGAGTTAGAAAATAAAATATTAGAAATGTCCAATAATTTAGCAGAGTCTAGGAAAAAGCATGAACAGTTTGTTGCAAAGCTAGAGGTTGATGGAGAATCAATGTCTACAATGATGCAGACAGAAATTACAGACTTAAAAACAAAGATTGAGAGTCAGCAATTAGAATATGATCAACTTTGTTCAAGTATAGAAAATGAGAAACAGGAGAAAAATCAGTTGGAAGAACAGCTAGCAGTATTATTGTCACAGAACAAAGGTTTAAATGATTCCTTGTCAGAATATCAGAAGAAAGAGAGTGAAATGAGTTCTGAGTTGTCAGAATTAAATACCCAGATAACACAGCAGAAGGAGAAACTAGAGAATTTGGAGGTACAGGGAAAGGAATTGGTGAATGAGAGAGAGGAGAAAAGTACAAAAATTTTTGATTTACAAAAACAAATAGATTCATTGCAGGAGGAAAATGCAAAAATGGTAGAAAATTTAAAAACTTCAGATGGCAAAAACGAATCTTTGACTAGTCAGATACAGAGTATTGAAAGTCAAAAAGAAGAGGTCATGAATGAAACCGTCGAGAATCTTAAAGCTGAAGTTGGTGATTTGAAACAAGAAAACGCTCAACTTAATGAACTGATGAAAGATCTTAAGAATCAGCAAAGCCATTTACAAGGAGAAATTGATCAGTATGTATCACAGGTTCAAGAGAGAGAGGGACAAATTGAACAGCTTCAGAAACTTGTTGATGAAAAGAATACAAGTCTTGAAAATGTCACAGAAAAATTGAAGAAAAATTCAGATGAAGTGGATACTTATTGGAAGCAGTTAGAAGATAAAATGGAGGAAATTAAAATATTAAAAGAAGATATTCATTCTTTACAAAAAGAAAAGGCAGAAGTTATGTCGGCAGATAAGGAGAACTTGAACAAGTTAACTTCTGAATTAGACACTATTCGTGAGAGCAATCAAAGTTTGTCGATGGACTGTGAGAATTTAAGAAATCAAAGTGAAAAATTGATAAATTTATTAGATGAAAAAGACTTGCAGATAAAAAATTTGCAGCAAGAAACAGAGGAGAGATCATTGGACAATAAAAATGTGAGTGATGCGGTATCAAATCTAAAAACAGAATTAGAAGCTCAGAATGTTGACAATGAAAAACTGAAAACAGAAATTACAGAAGAAAAGAAATTATTTGAAAACATGAAAAAAGAGCTAGAACTAGAAATAAACAGCTTGAAATCTGAAAAAATAGAGTTAGACGAAAAGATAGTGAAGCAAACAGAAATGATGGAAAATGTTGCTTCTGAATTGGATGAAAAGAAATTGTGTTTGAATGAAAGTGTGAGCAGTAATGAAAAGTTAAACTCAGAACTGCACACAGTTCAAGCTGAAAGTGAAAATTTGAAATCTGTGATATCGGAGAAGGATCGTAAAATTGAAGAACTGTTGGTTTGCCTCGGTGAAAAAGAAAAATCTGTCCAAAATGTAGCGGGTGAATTTAACGAAACATCAGAATTAGTTGAAAACCTGAAAACACAGATTTCCACAGAAATGGCAGAGAAAAATGAAATCAAGGAAAAATTGAATCAAGAGTTAAAAGACAAAAACGAATCTCTCAACATTCTGCAGCAAAATCTAGCTGAGAATGAATCAAAATATAGTGCATTGATAAAAACTGTGGAAACTCTGGAAATTGAATTATCTGAAAAGAAAGACAAAATAGTTGAGACCACATCAAATTTAAATGACTTGACAGAAAAGTTAAAAACCAGTGAACAAGAGAGATTAGAGTTATCAAATATGAGACTAGAATTAGAAGAAAGATTGTCGTCTGCTGAAGTTAAAATGGCTGATGTGACTACAGACAACAACAAATTGCTGACAGAGTTACAGGGGTACAAAGGAAAGGAAACAGATATTCAACAGAAATCCCAGGTATGTTTTTTAACTTTCATTTTAGCACCATTCTTAGTGTAAAAATGCATATTCACTAATACTCAAGGATGGGATTCTCTTTTAGCTTAATCAGCTAGTTTCTTTGAAACTATAATTTTCAACTTTTCAGCCTTAACAATTTATGTTTCATTTTCAAAGAGATATTTTCCTCTTTTGTAAGTTTTTACTAAGTCATCAGGTGAACCTCTTGTTTGATTTCCGATAGTCTTTGAATTTCATTTTTTAATTTCTAGAATTTGGAAGGGGAGGTAACTAGCATTCAGGCTAAACTTAAAGAAAAGGATGAAATGTGTACAAAACTCAAATCTGTTGCTATGAAGAGTAAAAAAGAATTAGCTGTAGTAAAGTCAAAAGTGAGTATTTTCTGTTTTGCAATACAATTTAAAAGTGAGTATTTTCTGTTTTGCAATACAAATTAAAAGTAAGTATTTTCTGTTTTGCAATACAAATTAAAAGTGAGTATTTTCTGTTTTGCAATTTAAATTTAGCTAGATTACACATGACATGTTAAAATGCATACAGGTATATGTTGTCAGGGATTTTCCACCTTATCATATGGGCCCAAAATAAGGCCCCATTCCTAATGCAAAATCAACTAAATTTTTCCCAGTTTGCAGTAAAAATTTCTCAATTCAAGTCAAAGACAATGAATTTGAACAGATTCATGTATTTTCACATAGTTTTGCATATTTCTGGATATAGTATTTTGTATTTCTGGATTTCCCATTTTCAGTTTTCTGGAATTCTCATTTTCAGTTTTCTGGATTTCCCATGTTCAGTAAAATGTTGCTAAAATTCCCAACTCAAAAGGCCTGATTTTGTCTTGTCTGTTTTCTGACTTTCAACTTGAAATTCTGGTTTAATTTTTTTCAACATCGGCAAATCCGGATTTCCAAAAAAAAAAAAAAAAAAAAAAAAAAAAAAAAAAAAAAAAAAAAAAAAAAAAAAAAAAAAAAAAAAAAAAAAAAAAAAAAAAAAAAAAAAAAAAAAAAAAAAAAAAAAAAAAGTATATGTCCGACTTTGGTTTTATTTTAGTTGTTTCTAACAATTGAGGCAAAACCCGCTTTGATTAGTGGGTTCTAACTGCCTTATAAAAAACGTAATTTGATTGGTTGTACAGCTCCAAAATTTATTTCTGGTGCAGAATGTCTTCAGTGGAGATTTTCGCAATGATATTTAGCTCAGAGATGTTGACAGCATAGTGAAAAATGGATTATTTCCGCACCAAGTAATTTTGGTATTTGTACAAATAACTTTGGCACTTGTACAAGTAAATTAACTTGCTTACATGTGTCAAAATAACTTGGTGCCAAATTTATCCCCAGACCCCAAGTGATAAGGTTTTGCAACCCATGTTTTCCTACTTTGTTGTTATAACACAAAATCTTATCTAACTGTGTGGTGTGTCTGTTTGTGTGGATGTGTGTGTGTGTGTACATGTGGTTGTGTGGATTTGATTGTGTGTGTGTGTGGTTGTGTGTATGTGGTTATGCATGTGCAAAGCACATGTGTGTGCACGCAGACTCACATGTGCATGTGTGTGCACATATGCATTCTACTACAGTACATATTAATATCTTTCTTATATTTTTTTTCAAAAGTTTGACGAGTTGAAGTCAGAACTTGAAAAAGTCAAGAAGTCAGAGAAAGAGCTGCAACAGCAGTTAGAGCTGGCACAACAAGCTCAGAAGACAGACAGTGAACAGTTACAGAGCTTCAAGGTAATTCTTTAGTATAGCCTTTCATAATATCAACCAATCAATACTACAGCTATGTTAGAAATTAGCAGTATATTGATAATTAAGAAATATATGCTGCATCACTTACAAAATTTTTGCATATTCATCTGTTTGTTTATTTTTCTGTAACAACATTTTGTTCTATATATGGTTAATATTATCTACCCAATCCTTTTAAAAGATACCAACAGCAGACAGATTTTGTCATTTATTTTCATGAAATTCAGTGTAAGTCATCAGCTACTTTTTTCCGTTCAGAATTTTTATTTACATAAAACTGTTACCTTTTTTCCTGGTACTTTACATAACTTTTCTCCAGCTCCAAAAATTATTGAAATTATTGTTTAATGTTGCATTACATTCAGACAGTTGAATTTTGGAATGAACTATATTAAGAATAATTTTTCAGTTTTTATTTTCTATTCAAAACAGACTTTGCAAATACAACATGATAAGGTGTCCAATGAGCTGGAGGAGAAAAGTCAGGAACTGGTCAAACTGCAGTCTGATTTTGAAAGAGTAGTAACAGATTTGTCCAATACTAAACAGAGCCTTGCCAGCTTATCTGATGAAAAGGAAAGAAGTACACATGAGAAACAACAGCAGGTGCAAGAGACTAAGGTAGGCCTGCATTCCATTAATCAGTTTGAACTGGTCCGAATCTACATGTTTATTGGAATGCTTGTAGTATTTTCCTGAACCAGAAATTGCCTGCTCACAATAAACAAACATGGCAATAAAAAAGCCAAAGCTATTGTTTTTCAGGAGCTTTTTGACAATGGACTTGCTGAAGTACTGGAAAATGATGATTTTGATTCAGCTCTATTGAAAAGTAGGAATAGAATAAAGAAATTAAATTTATCATCAAAACAGCTTAAGATTTTTGTGTGACATCTGTGCTTTTATTATCAGCAGCCATATTGGATCTAGTAGGTTCACGCACTGATGTCAAACCACTTGAATCTTGAAGAATCAAGCGTTCCATTTGTGATTCGATTGGACGAAACGGTTTGCATCATTTAAAGGAGTTACCCCTAGATGTTTAGAACTTCTCCATTGGAAGTTCTGTTAGCTTAGTTACCAGAGAACTCAGAAATGAGACAGACATTAGTTGGTATCCATACTGGTTTAGAGTCAACACGTGCCACCACAGTGGTGACTTTTCATTTTGTCAAGTGCATCAGGTTGTAGCTAGTTTTTGTTTAAGTGTGACTAATAACTTCAGAATATGGTTGATTTGTTGTAATTAGTAACAGATTTTATGAATTTTGTGTCTTCAAAATAATTAACAAAGTTCAGCTTCAGTAGCAGTCATTTGGTAAATATGCATTTAAAGGGATAAACTGAAATTTGATTTTATATTGTTGATTCTTACAGAAATTAGACTCTGAAGTAAAGGAATTGAGGGGAAAATTAAAGATGGTGGAACAGGAGAGAGATGCCTTCAAAATACAGTGTGATGAATTTAGCAAGGAAAAAATTCAGGTAACAGTCAACATATTAAAAGTTCTATCTGACAAATATACCTTTTCATGATGACGTTGGTTCGGGTTTTTGACAACAAAATGGTAAACATAAATGTTGTCATAGTAACTGATTATTTATTGACATAATTTTCCAGGAATCTGTATCATTTTGCTGTTTAAAGTTACAGGACCACAGTTATTGTGAAATGGTCTATTTATAGTTTCTTTATCTCCTCTTTCTGCATTTACTTTAGCATTCATAGCAAGATTAATTTTTTATTTCTTGACTACAGGTTAATACACTTTGTGGTATGCTGAAGTTTGAGGCTGTTTTGTTTGAACTTTGTAAACTATCCAGTATATTCCATCTATACCTTTTACAATTCTGATTAAGTAATTACAAATGGACATTGACTCTTTCTATAGATGCAAGGAAGGATAACTGAAGTTGCTGATGAACAGAAAGTAGAGCAGGAGAAACACAAAAGTGTTGTTACAGGTTTACAGGGACAGATACAGGAGATACAGAAACAATTAGAACTTGCTAAACAGGTCAGACTCAGAATGTTACATGGGCGTGATGAGTGGAGAAGCAATTTTTCCACCTTGGACAGACGTTCTACTGTTTTGCTAAGCCAGAATATCTCTGTCCACACCCTAAGATGTAGACAACCTACACCCGCTATGACGTCACATAATAATTTTGTAACCTAGGGCTTGTATGTGATAAGAATACAGTGCATTAAAAGTTGCGTCAAATTTTCTTTAAGTGCATAAATATGTCTTGAAAGTATGGGAAAGAAATAATCAAACATGGGTGTGTTGAGTTGATAGAGAGTTCTCAACCCACGTGGTAAGAATTTGAAAGTCCAATCCATGGGATACCCTTGAATTGGACAAACAGATTTTTACCAGTCAAATGGATATTTCCTTATCCACTCCACACACCCATATAAGATTCTATTAGTTTCAACGCAACTGTTAAGAGTCTGGTTGTCCTATCCGAGGCTTTCCCTCAGATTGGAACTCTGGACTCGTACCATGATGATTGTGATTTCCCTGTCCCAACAACAGATCCATGTCTGATTATTTTTTCCCAACACTCCAGAAAAGAAGCAGAACGACATTATGTTTACTCCTCTACAATTTTGATCTGATATGTTCAAGTATGTGAAAGTGATCACGACATCATAGCACATGTGAGTTGTCTTTTCTTCAGCAATATGAATGATATGTGTGTATTACATATCATATGACATGTGTATTGCATGTCATGTGACATGTGTATTGTACATCATGTGACATGTGTATTGTACATCATGTGACATGTGTATTGTACATCATGTGACATGTGTATTACACATCATGAGATGTTTATTACATATCACATTGTTTTTCAGGGGTTGATGACTGGTCCAAAATAACAGATCACATCCCTGACAATACAAAGCATGTTACCAGTCTCTCAGTAATTACCTTTACTGCACACTGACATATATCAAAGTCAAACAGAAATCAATGTCAAATTCAGTCTAATGCTTTTACACTGAAACTGATAATTTAAACATTTGTCTGATGTTAACTTTTCAAAAATTTGACTTTTCTGAAACCCCTGAAGGGATTTTTTACAAAATTTTACTGAAAGCAAGTACTCAAATTCCTCTACCAAAATTGTAATTTTTTTGGACAGATCGACTGAGGGGAAGTTCAGGGTGGGGCAAAATAGGTACCAGAGGGTACTCCTCTTTGAAAGTTTTCCTCTTCACTTAATGTATTGAAAAACAGATTGAGTGATCTATGTGGATATATGATTTAAATTTGTGTTTTTATAGAAATCTGATATTCAAATTTTGACACTTTTTTAAAGGTCATTTCAGACTTTGTCGTTTTCATTTATTTTTGTATTATTTCTTTGATTATCTCCCTTTATATTCACTATGCTACATTCATTTTATGTGTTTAACCTGTAATTATGTGAAGAAATGTTTTTGTGGAAGAATTTTACCAAAATTTAATTTATTGATTTTTTTAAGACTGCAAAAAGGAGTTGGGCATGGCACTGTTTCACACTATAAATTTTTAAAAACTGCGGATGGGATTTCGCTGAAACTGTACAGGAAGCTAGTACTCAAAATCTGCTACCAAGTTTGTATTAGGCCCTTTCTTAAGACCCAACACATGAAAAAAAAAAAACATGTTAGATTTTCAAATTTTGTGTGTGTGTGATTTAGCCTACATAATATATACATTGATGGTGCTCAGATGAGTGATATAGGCCCATTTGGACATCTTATTTACCATATGAGCAGGCGTTTAGGGTCTTGGGTGTGGCCAATATAGCCATATAGTGATATTATGCTTTGTCTTGGAAAATATTCTCCAGTAATCATCAAGAACCTTTGTGTCACTTGTTTACTGTTACACAGAACATTGTCAGAGATTTGAATACTTCTGATTTTTTATCAGGAGGCCAATCAGAGCAGCATGATGGATCTGGAGATTGCTGACTATGAGAGAACTGTTCAGTCACTGAATACTCAACTTAAAGATAGAGATTCAACAGTCATAGAGTTGAAAGTGGAAATTGAGAGATTAGAAGAAAAGGCAAAATCTTTAAAAGAACAAACAGGTAAATATCCAAATATGCAACTACAGTCTAACACCGATTGTCCGAAATGAATGTGAGACACATAAAAAGTCCGGAAAATCAGTCGTCCAGATGATCAATTATATTGTTAAAGTATTTCCGTATATATCCAAAATTTAGCTAGTGTTAAGCTGGTCATTCACATGTCACTGAAGAAACATCGATGTTTTCACAGGCATGTTGTTATTTTAATTAGGTGATGAATAGAAGTAAAAGCAATGATTTATAAAGCCTATGCTGGTAAAATATAGACCCAACATACATGTATATATGTATGAAAAAACACGATTTCACTTCATATTAAAGTGACTGAAATCACATGTTGATCTAGATCCTCATGTAGCCTACTCCATGTCATTAATTTTACACCTACATTTGTTCTTCCATTACATCTAATAGGAATTGAAAAATCATGTAAGTGTTAGTTCACTGACATTATCTTTAGTTCTAAAAGTCATTGTGATTTGAAGAAATCTGACACTTTGATCTGTTGCAAACTCCTTCGAGTCATGACCTAGATTTCCATAGCATGGGGCCCAATATGGGGCGCCTGTAGCACATTGATTTAATCAAATTGCTTATTAAAGTTGTTATTTTTTCTAGCTGTCAATGTCTTAATTTTGTACTTGACATATATATCAATTTTGAACAAATTACACAGGTAAGAAAATTTAATTTTACATGAGTTTATAGTGTCATTATTGTGAAATAATTTTTACACCTGTCCTCCGGTATCTCTCCCCTCGATGTTTGCCAACTTGTGGACAGTCAGTAACACATGCTTGACTTGTGTTTACCTGTAGGACTAATCATTTTGAAAACAAAATAAAAATTGAAACTGATATTGTACATGTATATTGGTAAAAAATATTTATTTATTTGAAATGTTTTTGAAGTTGTAGTTCTAATGTTTGAATCATCTTTAAGGACACTTGTTACGATACTTGCGGCCGTCAATGTTGAAGTATTAATAAATGTCGGCAGTTTGTATCTCAGTTTTATCTCAGATCCCCTATAAAGGCTAAAACAACGCAATTATTTAAAACAATATACAGAATCACCGGTGTTTTGATGCTATTTAAATACTTAACAGACAATTTGTGAAACTTTTATTAGTGAATTTACTAAATGTATGTTCAGATTTTTGCCTTAGTAAAAATATTGGGGGACATGGCATTTGTCCGTACGAGCGAAAAATCTGGATAATCGGCGTTGGACTGTACATGAAATGTGACATGATCCATACATTTGTTTTACATAAACTTGTTTTCACATCTGTTTTTGTATATTGTATTTGTCTTTATAAGGGTGCCTGCACCAATAAGGGCACCCCTGGATATTTTTTTCCAAGTAGATCTACGGTTAAAAAAACGAAGCAAAAATAATCTTACCTTTTTATTTTTAGTTTAGATTATTGACCAATTTCAACATCTTTTTACTTTTTGGTGCATTAAATATCAAATAATTTGTTTATTATTTCCCCTCAAAATTACAAAAGAACATCATTTAACTACACTGTAAGCAATATTTTCGATTCATTTGGATTTTTCTTGGATGTTGTGAGGTCGACATTGTTCATCAACAAGGGAAATGAGACAGTTATCAAACACCTGTAAAGTTCTTTTGTTAAAGATCTGTCAATTAAAATGTTTTCACTACCAAAAAAATAATACACTTATTGTAATTTTTTAATACGAAGAAATATCAAACTTGTCCATTTACTTGTTTATTCCATAACTTTATTGAACTGAATTCAGGTGTGGGATTTACTGAGCAAAGTGTTGCCATTTAAACTTTCTATATCGTCTACTGCTGTCATTAAACAGGTTCAAAGTTAAACATAAGAAAACCATCCGGAGTTACCAAAATCTCCCATAACACCAGTTTCACACTTTGAATGTCAGATTGCACCAAATCAGTGTAAGGCATGTAATACCCGTAGTCATTATGTCTGTTTCCTGGGCCCAGCACCATAAAACTTAAGAATTACTTAAGTCTAGAAATTTTACTCAAGTGTGGCAAATCCTGAAATCTGAGCTGAGCAGGCCAATTTGAGAATATTCTCAGACTTGAGTAAATTCTCAAGTTTTGTGGTGCTGGGCCCTGATCTCGCAGTTTAAACAGTAAATCTTGACTTGACACTTTCAGTATATATATCATGACACTTTCAATATACAGTGAAACTTTTATATAAAGACCCTGTTTGGGACACAACAAAACCGGTCTTTATAGGGTGGTGGTCTTTATATATATATATATATATATATATATATATATATATAAATATATATATATATATATATATATATATTATATATATAGGTTGATATGTACACACATGGTACTACTGGGAACAGCAAAAACAGTATTTGTGACTAGAGGGTCTTTATACACAGGTCGTCACTAAAGCACATTTTACTGTATATATCATGACACTTTCAGTATATATCATGACACTTTCAGTATATATCATGACACTTTCAGTATATATCATGACGCTTTCAGTATATATAGAATAATACATGGCAAAATCTGTATCATATGTTATATCAACCCGAGACTTCAATATCATCCTGAGGGCCATAGGCCTAAAGAGTAGACAATAGAGAAGCTATCAGAGTTTGAACTTAGAGATAGAACGAGAATAGCTATCAGAGTATGAGTTTAGAGATAAACAAGAGAATAGCTATAAGATTATGAACTAAGAAATAGACAAGAGAATAGCTAGATTATGAACTAAGAAATAGACAAGAGAATAGCTAGATTATGAACTTAGAAATAGACAAGAGAATAGCTATCAAAGTATGTATGAACTTATAGGTAGACAAAGAGAGTATCTATCAGAGTATGAATCTAGAAATAGACAAGATATTGACGATCAGGGTATAAAATTAGAAATAGACCAGAGAATAGCTATGAGTATATGTATTAAGAAATAAACAAGAGAATATCAGTCAGAGTATAAACTTTATGAAAAAACTACATATGTACATAGAGACCTCCCCCCACAAGAAAAAATGTACTGACCTACCTTCTTTATTTCAAAATTTGACATGACTGGAAGCACATACCGTATATATTATATCTTGGCCTTTTAGGTACATATGTACCTTTCATCTATATGAAATTTTTTTTTAATAATATTTCTCATTTTTACTTTATATGGTATATGAACTTATTACTTTTGATACTATCATTTCATTAATATTCATATAGATTATCATGATAACGCCCTGTACCTTTGTATACCATAAGTGACAGTAGCGCTGTCATATGTTAGTGAAGTATTATAGAAATACACAGGGATATATCATATTGTGAATTAATTAGATACACATATTTTTTTAGGCAATAGTTTAGGACTGGTGAAATTGACGTTGATGTTACATTCACACCAATATTTTATTTCTTTTTATCAGGATTTGGTTTTCTCAATTAATTGATCATACAGTTGTATAGGTATTTTGTTTACTATCAGTATACATTTGAGATGCCACAAGAAGAACTTTCGGGTCTTATCCCCCGATACCAATGATATTATGATTTTTCACGAAACCACGAGTTTCCAAGAATGTATGAATATTTTCACTATCAATAAAATTTATCTTTGGAAAAGGCTTAAGCAATTGATAAATAATAATTATTTTAATGTTACATGTAGTTTAGCATTAGCATTATGTTTTGTCATTATAAGTGTGTGTGTGTGCATGTGTGTCATATAATAGAAACTACATGAAAATGTCTATTTGAAATTAAGATTATCATTTTGTCTTTATATAGATGCCATAGAAGAAGAAAGAGTTCAGGCAGATGACAGAGGTAACAAACTGAAGCAAATGCTTGTTAAAACTAAAAAAGAACTTCAGGATGCAAAGAAGCTGGTAATGTCACTTTAATTGGATATTTGATCAAAGTGTTATCATATAGTAAACATATAAGTGTAAACTGATTCTGAGCATATAGAATAACTTAAAGGCATACAAGCTGTCAAAATGAATATTTTGTTTGTATCAAAAGTTTCAAATAGTGAATGTTTTAAACAATGAAAATGTTTTAAAAAATCCAGGTTTGAAAAAGAAATTGAACAAGAATAATGGATGAGTAAAAATTTATATTCTTAACTTGGAATATCACTCGTCAGTCACTCAGTGTATTTCATTCATTCTAGGCAATATGTTAAAATTTTCTTTTTAGCCTTTTTAATTAAAATTTTGGTGTTATCATGATATATTTTTTTAAATTAAAACGACAGCCTGTATGTCTTTAAGAATTGAATCTTAGTAAACATAATAGGGCTGTCTTAGCTATGTTTACCTGTGGAAGATGTTTTAAGCTCACCTTATCAAGTTTCAGGAATTGACATTCAGTTAAATGAGCATTAGGTGTGTTTACCAAAAGAAAATATTTCAGTTTTTTCTGCTTTTACTAATTATGTATTAAAATATTATTGACTTTATATGTTGAAATATTTACGCTCTCGTTCTCGCCACAAGCTCGGTCCTTTGACTCGCCAAGAACTCGGGTGTAAATATTTCAACAACAAAATATAATAACCTGTACTTATTACCATTGGTTGATGCTTATATCTGATCTTTATAACGGTGACTGACATATCATGTTACGGAAAGTGCACTTACTTGTAAAGGTTGTTAATGGAATAAAAATAATTTAGATCTTCTTTATAAAGAGATTTTGCAAGTAAGAGGAATGTCGAAGGTAAAATATTGAGATCTACTACAAGCTTTTGTAACAGAAATTTTGTAGTTAAAATATTGAGATATACTACAAACTTTTGTAAGTAACAGAGATGTTGTAGGTAAAAGATTGAGACATAGTCGTTAATTAAATTTATGATTTTCTTGACTTAGTATGATTCTTTTTTTAGGTGTTAACTATATTTATTGTTTTCATGACTAAGTGAGATAGTCTTTTTATTTCATTTGTTAACTGTATCTATGGCTTTCTTGACTAAGTGAGATGTTAATTGTGTTTATGATTGACTGTGTTTATGATTTGTTGTCTTGTTATTTCATTTGTTTACTGTATTTATAATTTGCTTATTTGATTTTTGTCATCAGTTCTTCTTTAATTTGTTTTATCTCTTCTATTAAGGAAACTGAACAAAGAACATCAGATGCCCAACTGAGAGGGCAGCTGGAACACTCAAACCAACAAGTGGAAGAATTCAAGGTAGATAACTCTGTCTGTTATATATGAAATCTCTCAATGTATGCAATGTAACAAATTATTAACCGGAGATTCACCAATGTTTGATGATTGATATTATTTCTCTGTAGATACAATTGTCGGATCTTGCTGGTGAGAAACAAAAGCTACAGGATAAACTACGCTCCATGTCAGACTCCAGTAATAGAACCATTAAGTCCTTAGAAAGCAGAATCCAGTCCTTACAGGATGATGTTGATGTTTCAAAAAGTGAACTGCAGGCTGTTCAAGCAGAATATGATGGTTATAAGGTATGAGTGTGCTTATGAAATGCAAACCTCTTGACATAAACCATTGGTTAAAATCTCTGAAAAAGAAACTAATTTATACAGGACTATATATCATGCAGAAGAATCATAGAAGGAAAGCTCTTGACATAAAACATTGGTTAAAATCTCTGATAAAGAAACTAATATACAGGACTATATATCATGCAGAAGAATCATAGAAGGAATATGTCTAACTTGTATAGGTCTGTACTTTAATGAAGAAGAATCATGGGATATGTCTAACTTGTATAGGTCTGTACTTTAATGAAGAAGAATCATGGGATATGTCTAACTTGTACAGGTCTGTACTTTAATGAAGAAGAATCCTGGGATATGTCTAACTTGTATAGGTCTGTCTGTACTTTAATGAAGATGAATCATGGGATATGTCTAACTTGTACAGGTCTGTACTTTAATGAAGAAGAATCATGGGATATGTCTAACTTGTATAGGTCTGTACTTTAATGAAGAAGAATCATGGGATTTGTCTAACTTACTGTATGTGTACTTATTTTAGCGGTATTCTAATTTTAGCGCCTTTAGCGCTCAAGTCATTGCGCTAATTCAAAGGCAGCGCTAAAATTTCTCCATCTTGTCATTCTGTATACACGGCAAAACTAATGAAATTACTTGCGCGAATTTGAGATTGCGCTAATAAGTCCAAACTCTCTTAGAGCGCTAAAATATGAGTGTGCTAACTTAAATACACATACAGTATATAGGACTGTACTTCTCACACAGAAAAATCCTGGAATATATCATACCAGAGGCCAAGTGTCACAGTAGGGCATAACTCAAATAATTCAAACCTGCTCCATTTCTGATTCTCTCAATCCTTCGAGGGCTTGAATTCTCCACACAAAAAGTCGTGTCAGTTGTTCCCTGTCACAGCATTGTATTACTTTGAGTATATGCAATAAGTATATCCGGTGATAATTAAAACATGGGAAGCCTTTCGTCTTCACTATATCTTTAAGTTGTTAACATCAAACAAATGCTGATGGTGCTTACAGTTGGATTAATTTTTTATATCGCATCATTTCAAAAGTAGGACAGCTTTATTTTCATTTACTTTGAATTCCCTGAGTTTGTCCCGCCAGCTGTAATACTGTATGCAAACCCAAAATGCAACATGAAGTAATTTCCGATCTGACACGTTTCAAGTGTAAATGCATTCAGGTGTTAATGCAGTGATTGTAGTGAACGAACGGGATATAATGACTGAATTATTCAAGATAAGTAGGGCATGGGAAATTGAGAGAAATCATTCTGAAATATAATTGGTCAGTAAAGTATGTCTAAATTGACAACACTGCAGTAGCTGTTGACATTTCTATGTAATATTAAAGATCTATATCAGGACATAAGACAACAACAAAAGATACAAACAATGATATGTAAAAAGATCTTGAAATGAACGTTTGTTGTATGATTTCAGGTCAGAGTTCACAGTGTCTTGAAACAGCAGAAGAAAGGATCACAAGAAACGAAGAATGAAACTGAAAAACTTGAAAGGTGATTAATATTCAGTTATTTTTTCTGTAAGGTGATAATTTTTTGTTTACCTGAGTGCTTATAGAGACATGGGTGCATATTGGGTAGAATACAATATCTTAAAGGAATCCTTATTCAAAAGTGAATTTTCCATGCTGGAAATTGTGTAAAGGATTTAAAAATTCTCAAAATATGGCTACAAATGGTTTACATTAAGTGTTGGTTGCCATAGCATCAGATAGAATGAATAAGCGAAACATTTTATATGACGGTAGTTTTAATCAGTAAATCTGCCAGTAGTCTTTTCCCAGATACCTTGTAACCATGTTCTCGATCTCCTCCACCATTAAAAACTGGCCGCCACTATATGAAAAATTGTCGAGTGTGATGTAAAACAAAAAATCAAAATTAAAATCAAAACAAAGATTACAATGTATTTCACCCTGAAAAAGATGTACATGTGAAATATAATTTTTTTATGTCCCTGGCCTTAAAGGTCTGCTGGCAGCATATAGTGTTTGTATCATCCATCTGTCTGTGTGTCTGTGTGTCCGTAATTCCATCCCGCTTGCATTTTGCATTTTGAATTGTGGTACAGTAACCAAACTTGGACTGTTAGTTCATCTAAGGGTTGCTCACACTTCACTGACATCACATGCCCCTGGGGTGGAGTCAAAATGTAGGACATTGTAAAAATTTGTTGGAACCGGGGGCATTTGTGTTTCACAAACACATCTTTTTTTTAATATGATATTAAAATTGTATGTCTTCTTTGGCAGAGAGAGGTTGGAAAAAGCAGTTGAACATCTGAAATCAAGACTTCAGGAAGTCAGGTATGTGTAATTTAGTCTTTATCTATCATTTACAGTCTTTGTTTTTATATGTTTTTTTAATTGTTTGTTTATCTGTCTATCTATTCAGAAATATTTTATTCATTGATTTATTTTTAGGTAAGATAAAATCAACTTTTCAACCCCTTAAAAACAATGGACTCTTCTGTAAATCAATGACTTAGACCAGTCCAAATGTGTCTTTAGGCATGTTTGAGTTGATGTCCTATCATTTCGGATGATTTTTTTTACTAGATTATGAAGCAAATACTGGTCTAGTAATTGTCTGTTGGTCTCTTACCGCTATCCAGTAGTCTCTATTTGCATCAGCAATATTTGGTTCAGTCGTTGCATTTACCTCTGTTGTGAGAAAACTGTTTAAAATATCATGTTGAAATTTCACATGATGATGAAATATGATGACAACTTTTAATTTTTAACTTGACCTTCAATTTTCCAGTGAAAAACTAACTTCGGCAGAGCAAGACAATGAGATGTTACAAGAAGAACAGAATCGTCTTCTTACAAGGAATGCTAAATTAGTACAAGACTTACAAGATAAAGAAAATAATTTTAAAAGGAGGTAAGACTCTGTAAATGTTTTTAAAGGTGCTTGCTCACAGAATATAATTCATTGTATTTTTTTTAATTATACAATACTAATATTTACTGAAAAAAATAATGCATTGCATTTTGCATTTTTTTAAAAAGAAAATGCATCCACATTTAAGTTGAGGTTTGGTAAACTTGATTCTACCACTCATATATCTACAAAACTTTCATGGTGTATATGTCTTTTGATTTTAAGCCCATCCCATGCTTCACATTCTGGATTATTTTGGTATTTCATGCAAAATGGACCATATTTTGGAACTAGCCTATTTACAATACTGTGGGTAAGACGATTGGCTGAGGTCAGGTTTACCCACTTTACTGTTCAAACATCAACAAAACTAGCATGGTCTAATGATTCCAAATACAACCCATGCTTTAGGTGCTGGATTATTGTGATTTAAAATGACTGGTTAAGGTCAGGGCCTAGCACCATAAAACCTAAGAATTATTTCAGTCAATTTTTTTTTCTCAATTTTGGCTAATCCTGAAATCTGATTGGTCAATTAGGCAAATTTGAGAATATTTTCAGATCTGAATAAATTCTTAATTTTCATGTTGTCAGGCCCAGGTTAATTGGGGGATGTCAAAAATGTTGCTGTTAGGTGAGTTTTTGTAATCTTTAACACATCAACCCCTTAAAAACAATGGACTCTTCTGTAAATCAATAATTTAGGCCAGTCCAAATGTATCTTTATGGATGAATGAGTTCAATACTCTGTTTTATCTTCATGTCATCTGAATCTTATTTGTTTTCAGATTAGAAGAAATGTCCAGAGAAAAAGATCTCATATTGAAAGAGCAACAAGAGAGTATAAAACAGGTGACACAGCATAATAATGATCTAACTGTATCATTTAAGGTAAGTTGAAATTACTGTAATGATATTTCACGTTCAACTTCTTTTATTTTTTAAGATATACAGCTGATAATGGCTTTTTTGCCCAAAGTGTATGTCTTCTAACTCATCAAGTCTTGTGGTCAAATTTAGACTCGCCTAAATCAATAAATAGTATGATCTACTGTCATAACTCAGAGGTAAACAAGTTAATATTTCATGTCAAATTATTGTAAAACTAGGTTCTAAATCCAACACCCCTGAATTCTGATAGTGGACTTTAATATTCTTTGAAATGGAAGAGTCCAAATGCGGCTGCAGGGGGTTGATGATCAGTGAAAATGACAAAACACTAAACATCTTTTTTCTTGTGTGTTCCACAGGACCAAATGAAGCTTCTGCAGGATGAACATAGCCGTGCCATGAATATGTTACAGAAGCAGTTAGACTCCTCTGATAATGAAAATATTCGCCTCCAGAGGGAGCTTCAGCATCAGATTCAACATAATAACAAGCCATCTACCACTGATAGAGAAAGTCCAGAAACAGCTGTTAACAATGAATACATTCCAGACATCAGACATGAGGAGAGACAAGAGGGAGAGGTAGGATTGTTTCTGTTTATGTTTGCTGTTGTCATCTGTGGTAGGCCTGGTTACCTGTTACCTATCCACTTTGTGCCTAGTGAAACATAAAACCTCCAGCAGTAGGCCTGGAACTTTGACTGCCTTGGTTAGAGGAACCTGATAGAAAAAAGCTATAACTGCCTGGGTAGAAGTCCATAAAATTGTTAAAAAATTATGGTTTATAACCCATTATAAGTAGTAGCTTCATATGCATAAATTTGACTCTCTAAGATGCAATTCAAATTTAAATACAATAATAAACACTTTTTTGTGATTGCAGGGATCAGAAGTTGTGGAAGCAGAACACTCCACAGGGGTAAGTGTTTTGGGGATATTTTTGGGGTATCCTTTGATAATTTATGTTTTTTTCTTTTTATATGCCCATTGAAGATGTGTAATATTAAACATGTATTGCCCCGGTTGTAGGGAGACATGAGGATTTGTTTACTCAAGGAATGTCAAGGATATGACTTGCCGTGGATAAACAAATCTTCATGTCTCCGTACAACCAGGGCAATAATTTGTTTATCATACAGATATGAAAAACTTAAAATGTAAACAACTACCATTACAGTTTCAGGAGTATTTTATTCAAAACAACATTTTTCAAGGAATTTATGAAAAAAACTTCACTTTTGTATCAAGAACAATAAATCAGTGGGGATCCGAATGGGAAGAAATATGATAGGGAAAATGGAGCGTGTGAGGGAGATTTGATGTTTCTGTTCCTGGTCACCTGAATACATTTGTCCAATAGCGATTAAGAATCTAACATAGGGGTATAATAATATGTTTTCACGTGGGTGGCTTGTTGGGCGGGCACATATCAGTTTCCGCTCAATAACTTGAGTAATTTTCAACGGATTAATTTGAAACTTTATAAGAAGATTTATTGCCATAAAATCTAACAAAACATTTTCGCCAGATATTTATGGAATTATGGCCCCTTGAAGATTTGCGGGAAACAGTTTCCACTCAATAACTTGTGTAATTTTCAACGGATTAATTTGAAACTTATGAGAAGGTTTATTGCCATAAAAGCTTAGACAAGTTCAATAACCAAAATATTTTGCCAGTTATATATGGAGTTATGGCCCATTGTAAATTTGCAGAAACAGTTTCCACTCAATAACTTGAGTAATTTCAACTGATTTATTTGAAGGTTCATAAAAGCTCCAACTTGTTTGAAAACCAAAATTTCTCGCCAGTTATATATAAAGTAATAAACTGCTGATAAACCTATGCCAGGCATATTTTGTACAGCCTTTTTTTATTTATTTATTTTTTGGGGGGTTCATTAGTTTTCTATTCCAGTTTCAGTTGTGATTTTGTTATTTTTTATTTCATGCCACCATGGCATATATCAAGAGCTACTTGTTAAATCCCGCTTCCCCTAGTGACTGTTTTTCCCTTTTTCCACAAATATACTCGTCATCACAATACATTATTGCATACTGTTTAATGCTTTTTTTAATCTATTGTTAAGATGCAAATAGACATGCATGGCAAACATAGGCTTATTCGTGTCATACATACACAGCCTGCATTTGATTAGATATGATGTAATCCTATAAAATAAAAGAATAGACGACAATACACAGCCTGCATTTGATTAGATATGATGTAATCCTATAAAATAAAAGAATAGACGACAATACACAGCCTGCATTTGATTAGATATGATGAAATCCTATAAAATAAAAGAATAGACGACAATACACAGCCTGCATTTGATTAGATATGATGTAATCCTATAAAATAAAAGAATAGACGACAATACACAGCCTGCATTTGATTAGATATGATGTAATCCTATAAATTAAAAGAATAGACGACAATACACAGCCTGCATTTGATTAGATATGATTTAATCCTATAAATTAAAAGAATAGACGACAATACACAGCCTGCATTTGATTAGATATGATTTAATCCTATAAATTAAAAGAATAGACGACAATACACAGCCTGCATTTGATTAGATATGATTTAATCCTATAAATTAAAAGAATAGACGACAATACACAGCCTGCATTTGATTAGATATGATTTAATCCTATAAATTAAAAGAATAGACGACAATGGCAGATTATCTGATACACAATTCTGTGGACAGTGGCAATTAAAGACATTTCCTAAAGGAGAGTATGATTCCTGACAAAATAAAACAGTTATTAGGTGTATCATTGACTGTCCACAGGAATATGTCGGGTTGATCAAGTCCATGGAAGGTTAGGTGAATTATGTTTTACTTTACATCCAAAGAAAATAAAATAATCTAAGAGAGGAAATTTTTAAAGTCTGTTTATTAACTTTTGACATCCTTTGATGATAGTTATTTTGTCAAAGGTTCAGAACTGTTTTGAAGGAATATTTGCAAAGTGATTTTAGAATTATACTTATACTTAAAGTTTTATTTCTTAACTTCAGGGACCACAGAAGCAAACTCCATTGCCACTTGACCAACTTTTAACATCGGGACCTATGGATTTTGGTAAATATTAGATTTTATTCATTTTTAAGAATTTTGTAATATTAATGAATTTACGCGTAGAAGGGAAACACCACTGGCAATTCAATCAGGTAAAATATATGTAGCAAAGGAGATAAGAGTCACATTTTGACTGAGCCAAATAAGATTACATTATTTGTAGCCAGGGCTATAACACTGGCAATTTTGATTGGACAAAATAAGATCACATTATTTGTAGCAAGGGAGATAACACTGGCAACTTTGACCAGGCAAAATAAGATGAAATTATGTGTAGCAAGGGAAATAACACTGGCAATTTCTATCAGACAAAATAGGATGAAATTACATGTAGCAAGAAGGGTAACACTTGTATTTTTACCATGCAAAATAGCATTGAATATTTTATAGCAAGGGAGATAACACTGGCAATTGACCCGGCAAAATAGCAGTAAATCTTGTATAGCAAGGGAGATAACACTGGCAATTTGACCAGGCAAAATAGGATTGTATTTTTTGTAGCAAGGTAACATTAGCATGTTGACCAGGCAACCAAGATGAAAATCTGAAGAAGATGGAACCCTGATTTTTATCACTTCTGTAGTAAAGTAGTACAATCTTTAAATAAGTGAAATAAACTATCAGAAGGCATGTATTCTGATTAATGTAGATTGGAATTTAGTGTTCATCTGATAAATATGACATATTGTAATCAGGAGAAGAATATTTTTACAGACTTACTTTAAATTATGCATTCCCTTTTACTGAAAGAAGACTCTTTCTGACAGAGTTAAAGACCATGAAAGTGATGTGTTTGTAATCAAACATTTATAAGGAAATAAAAAGACATTGATATTATTGTTGTTGTGAATATCATCATCAGTTTTGATTGTTTTTATTTTATTTTTGTAGTAGGAAGCAAGGAACATCCTCAGTTAGAGGCAGAAGTTTTACAAGAAAATTTGATGACTGCACAGAAACGTATTGACCACATGACAGAGGTAATTCTCTATTTTATATTATAAAATCTTGTTGGTCACCAAAGACCACATTACATAGCAACAACAATTTTGTTGGCACCTGAAATCTTGACTAGGCACCTGAGATCTTGACTGTTGCCGTACGCGAAGCTGTAGTTTGCTGTTGCTGTACACTGATAAATAATCCAGAGATGTGCCACCATTTCCTAAATAATCTCCAAGGACTTCACAGCGATCGTTATAATATTTGCTGTGTTTTTTACTGTCACAGTCATTTAGAATTTTTGTCAGCTGTTCCTCATCAGAACTAGTGAAGCAGTTTGATGCATCCATTGTTTATTCCAGAATCAGCTGATAGATGTCAAAAATATGGTCAGGTTGGCCGTGGCTCTTGGAAGATTAGCCAATCAAATTGCAGTTGTATCAAAATTGTGGGAAAATCGAAATGCCACCTTGGCAATCACTCAAGGGTTGATAGTAAAAATTAAAAGGCCAGGCAGGAGAAACTGTTTTTTGTAGACAATGTTTAATAGCAAGACTGTTACTTATTTTTTCTTATATTTTGTATAGGGAATTTAAAACATGAATATAACAATAAGTTTTGATGTTTCATACTTGCATACATTTGACCACATGACAAGAGTTAGATTTGATATTTCATAAATTCAGTCTTATCAACCACATTTTGCTAGAACTTGAAATTGGGGACAATTCCTGTAACATGATATGTGATAACCATGTAGGATATGTGTATTCATTGGATCTTTATATTCCTCCTACCTTTACATTTTACTGCTGACCCATAGCTCTCTGTCTGCATCTCTATCTAGTGTACATCATCTGTTGTCCATCATTTTTCACAATAATTACGTCTCCTCAAAAACACTCGACAGATTTGAAATTTGGTCGAGAGTATCTACAGGGAATGTGGCTTCATAGATGTAAAAAAAAGATAACAGATGGGTTAGGACCCCATTGGAGCCCCTTGAATGTGTGCACGACACAGAGGTGCCCACTGGGACTCTTGTTTCAGAATTGATGCATTTTTTTTAATTTGAAGTACATCCAATTTTGTGAAAGGAGATTGTGATGTTTCTTTTATAGCTGTTAAGTGAGAATGAAGCAACTGTGATGAGACTCACGGAACAAGCAAAGATTTTGAAGGAGGAGATAAGACGACTCGAAAGAAATGAACAAAGAGAAAAAGAAGCAGCTAATATGGAATATCTCAAAAACATAATGCTGAAAGTAATTATAAGAATCTTATATTATATTACTGGTAAAAGAAAAGTGGTAATTTCTGTTATCAACATCAGAAATGCCCCCAGAATACAGTCATACTTGCATTAGAGGCCAGATCTGTGTAAAGGGCACCTGCCTATATAGGTCTTTATACATACCCTTTGATAACTTTTTATAATGAATAAACCTCCTTACACAGGCTACCTATCTATATTGGATACCTTTGGCCTGTTCCCTTGAGTGACATTTATAGACAAGTTTGACTGTACCTTATACAAGGAAACATTTGCATTGATTTCATTTTCTGAATCTAAAATATATTTATATCTGTATGTAAAGATGTCAAGAGGAATGTAAATGATATAACTAAGTAAATATCTGCAAATACAGATGAATCTAGTTATATAAAAATCAAAATTCCGGCTTTGTCAAAGTTGAACGGCCGGCCTTAATTTGTATGGATAGAAAAATATGTTAATTAAAATTTTGGTTATCTCGAATTCTGGATATCTCAAACTAACAGGGGCAGTTCCATGAATTTCGAGATAATGAGATTCCACTGTTATTCTTTCCATGGTCTCTTTCAGTTCTTGAGTCTAAAGGTGGGGGATGAAAGGCAGCAATTAGTTCCTGTTTTGACTACAATGTTAAAACTTAGCCCTGAGGAAAAGAACAAACTTGATGCTGTTGCTCAAGGTAATTTTTTGTGATCATTTTTGACAAGACAATTCTCAGAGAGATAGTAGATTAAATACAGTCAATTCTCGATAAACCGCCACCTTTTGTAATTGAGAAATTATGGCGGTATGGAAGTTCTAAAAATAGAGTGGCAGACATTGATAATGAATTTGGCATTATAAAGAGAATTTTGTATTGCAAGAAAAATGGTCATGAAAAAATGTGAGGTTATGTCGAGAATGGTGATAAATCAAGTGGCGAAAATTCAAGAATTGACTAGATAAATATGATTTGTAATAATTCAGATAATACTGTTTGATATAGTTATTGTAATGGACATTGAAATTTAATGTTATGGTATAAAATTTGAACACATCTTGAACAAATTTGCAAACTTCATGAAAGTAAAACCTTTTTAGCATATTAGTAGTTATTTTCCCATCAGCGTAAATATTAGAATTTTAACAGGACATTAGCTGTGATTTTTGCAAAAAAATCTCGTAAATATTAGAATTTTAACAGGACATTAGCTGTGTTTTTTGCAAAAAAATCTTCTTTCTTTTTTACTATAAATATTGATTTACACTAACAAAAAAGAGATAAATATGGGCATAGAAATTCTTAAATTCCTATATATTTTGCAAAAATTTCTTGAGAAACCCAGTTTGGCAATTATTCATTTACAAATGATCAATTCATCCTTACTATTGTTTATGCATACAACACTGGAGTTGACCTTATTTTCACAAAATATAAAGGAATATCAGAACTCTTATGTCTGTGTATAGGTCCTATTTGTTATTGTACATCAATCACAGCTAATGCCCCTTTAAACTTTAATATAACTTGGTGGATAACACTAAATGATGAGATAATTGTCAAAAATGTGCTCTAGAGGGATCAAATTTTGATATCACAGCTCCAGATAAGACATGATTTCGCCAATGTATAAAAGAACGAATATAATCTGTTTCTGATTTAGCGTGCTTGCCTAAGAGATGAATAGATGAAGAAAACACATGATACTATAAAAATTTATGTCAGTTTTAAACCTGTATACATTTTCTAGTCATTCCTTGACATGATGCTGTTAAACTGTCATTGGTAATGGCAGTTTTATATACTCAGTACATGTATGATTTCAACTCTTTCAACGACTTAGTGTAAGAAATTAAAGTTCAGAAAGTTTACAAAAAAGAGAGACAGTTTGATTATAAATCGATAACACAAAACAAATAAGCTACACAATAGTTTACAACGAAGTTACCATGAGATGTTTGATGTTGTTAGATGCCTACTTTGACCATAAATACAACATACAGCATAAAATAGAATACTCTCTGATATTGCTGATATATGTAAATTTGTTTTTGTTTTTAGGGGAAGAGGACAGTGCATCAGCACAGCAGCAAGGTGGCTGGGGATCCTACTTACATCGATGGTCTGGACTTGTGTAGTGTTAAACTCTTTATATGTTTTAGGGAAATATTTATTCATATGATATATTGGGAATTTGATTCATATTGTTAGTCAGAATTGGTGAGAAAGATGTTGGGAAATGTGCAAATAAAAGGAAAATAAAAAAAAATGAGGAAATGTACAAAGTAATTTATTATTGGGATAAGATTTGAAGTGATGGGGTATAGAGTGTGAATTGAAACTTTGAAACTTATAGTTTATCAGTTTAAACACAGCAGAGTCATTATGTTTACACTAAGTGTTTTGGTAGACATACATGTATTAGAACAAATGGCCTGTCTGAAAAAGGCTATAAACATTTGTGATGCTGAATTAAAAATTGGCATGTAATTTTACCAATTACCAGTTTGAATTTGTGGATATTGAGTTCAATTTGGAAATGGGAACTTGATGATATCTATGTTGGGTCCAAGACTGTGTGATAAGATATACATCTAACACCACAAAATAACTGGTAGAGAGTGCAATTTTGTGTCAAAATGGTTTTTTTATATTGGTGGCCATTCCACCATTGTATTTAAAAAGTAGTTAAAAAAAAGAAATTGTATATATTTATTTTCGATGAATTATTTCATTGGTGTGAATTCTAGTGTCGTTGCTCAAAAAATGTCATTCCTTATCACTGTCTAACATAACATCATGTAATTCCTTAATCATCCACTAAGTAACATTTGTCATGGATAATTCAAAATGTATATCAATTAGCATCCTGTTTATCATATAAACAGTATTTTACTTACTAATGTCAATACAGTTGTATTATATTTTCCATTTTGACAATTTGTATTATCAAATTATAACTTATTTATTGGTAAAAGTTCTTTATTATTTATTTGTTCACATGATCTTATTTTTGATCTCCATTCACACACTAGATAGCTACAGGGACTCAAAATGTGATCGGTAGGTAAGCTTTGAGAAAGGAAAGTCAGTGTGGAATACAGTGGAGCCTGTCTTTAGAGCCCATTCTATCCGCCACTGAAATTGGTTTCGAAAGTGGTTTTATGTGAAGAATTATTTAGCCAAGTGGTTTTCAAAATGTTGTGTCAGAAACCAGGTTGTATTTCACGAGAGTCGTCTTTCAACAGTTTGCACTGTACATGGTTTGTGCTAGGGTAAAATTTGTTTTAACAATTATTCTTTGTTTTAATGAAAAGAAATGTACATGAATATTAGATATCAATCACATGGCTTGACAGCTGAAGACTCTTGAGGGATTTTTTATTATCTTTTTTTGCTTTTTTTTTTGTTGGTTTTCTTAAGTTAATTTTTATGTACAGTGTATATACCAGATTTGCATGAACATAATGTCATGTTATATAATTTCATGATTGTGTGAAAAAAGTGTAAATTCCTCAGGTGAAAAAAAAATTCACTAGATTTCTACTATTGGATTATTCTAAAAATGTCTGTTTATCACTGATATAGTTATGAGAAGTTGTTGCAAATAGACCAGACAGATACATTTAGCCCTCATGTTTTCCTGCATTTATTTTGAATAAAGGCGTCTGCCAATACTTCCTCATCGTAACCTGCTCCAGGATATACGAAATACTGGTCATATGTATGTAAACATTTCATATCAGTTTATTATGTCATCATGTCTCTGTGATTTATTCCATGTTTATATTTTGGTCTAACCAATAAATTTATTTGAATTCAGTTTGCAAATGTGTGTGTGTGTATGCATTTGTTTGTGTGTGTGTTAAATTCATCCTTACCTCATCACAAAAACTTGTCCCGTGTTTTCTAATTACTGTTTAACTAGATCTCCAAATTTCTGATTTTATGTGAAAAAGTATGCACATAACTAATAATAAAAATAACAATAATAATGAGGACAGTAATATGGGTTCTAGTGATTATAATAATTGTGATATTATTTGTAAACTATTTTCTCTAGTGACATTAACTATGAAATCATTAAGTGATACATATGTGACAATTTAATGTAGATCTCGGT
This sequence comes from Atrina japonica, assembly GCA_030159075.1. NCBI lineage: Eukaryota > Metazoa > Mollusca > Bivalvia > Pterioida > Pinnidae > Atrina > Atrina japonica. The sequence continues at coordinate 1,071,333 of BROG01000045.1, read as the reverse complement.
TCCAGGAGCCTGTTTTATCAAAAAGTCACAAGTTCCAAATCGTATGTCTTCAGTTGATTGACTATTAAGGACCGTTTTATCAACACTACCTTTAACTCAAATCTTTAAAAGTTGTAGTCTCACATTTTCACATAAGATCTTGATCAATTATATTAAACTACTTGTACCTGCTACATTAAACAGATAAATTATGATGCATTAATAACTTAGGTTACCACTGGGTAGTTCTAAAGACAGAATCTGAGGTTTATGCACCACCACTGGGTAGTTCTAAAGACAGAATCTGAGGTTTATGCACCACCACTGGGTAGTTCTAAAGACAGAATCTGAGGTTTATGCACCACCACTGGGTAGTTCTAAAGACAGAATCTGAGGTTTATGCACCACCACTGGGTGGTTCTAAAGACAGAACCTGATTTGGTTGTAAGTCCGATATCTTAACTCTCTATAAAATGATTGCAAGTCATAAGTGAGGTCTTAAGACCATTTTTAAGGCTTGGGACCTTGCTGGAATGCAAAAACAATTACCATTTTATGATGTCTGTTTACATCAAGATTTAGGTTAAGCTGTTGGATCTAGCCCTGTTGAGAGAAAACTGTTTTGAGTATCATTTAACTTTACTTGATGATCGATTGTGATGACATTATTTGATTTTAACCTTCACCTTAACCTTGAACTCGGAAATACAATTACCTTGTCCCCTGAAATGCAATGCTTCACAATTGTATAGCCATTTCGCCTTTAGGGGTTTCTTGTTATAGATATTCGATTTAGTAGTTAGGGACACTGGGAGCTACATCCAAAATTGATGCCCAGAAAATTGAAATCTGAGAGTGCTGTGTGATCCTGAGAACTGATGTCAATTAGATGTACTACCGTATGATGTAATCAACATTTAAGAAATGCTGTGTGAATCAATTGTTTTGTCCCCCATTTTGTTAAACTATAACTTTGGTATCGTGTTTCAAATTGTATTATTTAGAATATTTATCATGGGAACTGTTTTGTTCACGCCAAGAAACAAAGATGTGTAAATTTGATTATATAAATAACTAGAAAGCCTCCAACATTACTTATCAGAGGTTTGCTATCAAGACAGGATGATGTCTGAAAAAACTTAGTTACCTCCCCAAGTCTTTGTGCTCTGTATTAGTAATTTTGTTTTGTTTTTTTGTTTGAAGTTTGCTACATAAGTACATCAAAGCAAAATATAAAAGTTAATCAAAAGTTAATTGTAGTGGCACGCTGTCCGATTTCTGCAGCGTCATGAAACTGGATTAATTGTTATAATTATATATTATTATATTCCTATAATTTAATTTAAGTCGACTATGATAGACTAAAATAGAGATTTCAATAATATCAATGCATAAGTTGTCAACTTATAATATTTTTATCTAATTCATACTTCCCCTATCATATAGCCTGTTCTGATTTAATCTAATTGAAATACATAATTAAATTTTCAGTGCTACAGAATGTATTGGAAAAAGACTATAATTCCTGTAAAATCAAGTCCATCATCAATTTTATTTTACATACTTGTCCTTACTTTCATATATTGTAAATCATTATTGTAAAACATTGTATTTCTTATTCATACAGATTTGTATTTAGTACTTTATTCATTATATTGATAACGTTTTCAAGTATTGAATATTGATTCAAGGAAACATCTCTCATTTTTGAGGGACCAAAATTGTGTATGTCGATCATCACATTGGAATCAAAACAAACACATCATACATTCCAAAAATTTGAAGTATATGAGATTACTGTAACATGTAATAGATACTGTAGTGTTTGCACCACATATACCAACTGATTGTACAAATGACGGTATAAATGTTACTATCATGTCAAATATTTTCCTGGGAACCTTGTAAGAATTTTCTTCACAGGGAGTCTTATTTAGCATTTTTTATTGATATATTTACTTTTGTGTTGATTCTTATGTAACAGGGATGTAATTTTTTCACATCCAATAACACAAATGCTTGTAAAGCTTGCCAATATAATACCACCCGATAAAGATGGCGTATGTGTATGTCAGTGATAGCATAACATGAGGATTTTTAAGATTTATTTGTAATTCTTTTAATTTTGCCTATTGCTTATGAAAATCATGTGATAGATTTTGATTTTGAAAACCAAATGTAGATACGTACCTTCTATGTACTAGCAAATGATTGCGTCGTATGATTCTGCTTACGCATGTATATCCTTAGCACACATGACTTGACATAATTACTTATAAATGACCAGAATGACCAAGTCAATCCGAATATTATGGTAAATGTCTATGTTCTACTGAAAATGACCAGTGGCTCATCTTATATTATTTTGCTTATGACAAAATGAGTCGGGGCCTGATAACAACAGATTCTCAAAATTAAGTTAAATTTAGAGTCTGAAATCAATTTCTTTTTCACCATAGATATAAGCTAAAACTGTGTAGTAAAACACTTGAACTTCACAGAATATAGTTTCATCACGTAGGATGTCTTCGTGATGAGAATACAGTTCATATAAAGTTTTGTCAGCTTCTGTTGAAGAATATGAATATCCGAGATTCTTAACACTCAGTTGTAGATTTCCACTCCACATTACCCATTTAAGATTCTATTAGTCCATGTCATGATGTATTCTATATTTATGTCCACGTCATGATATCAAATGTGGTTATTTCCATGTCACATGTATTATTTATCATATGTGATATCCACGTCATACTACCATAACTATAACTTTTTATATATTTATGTCCATATTATGAGATCATCTGTTGTTATGTCCACGTCATGATATCATGTGGTTAATTCCATCTCATGATATCGGCTCTAGTTATGTCCACATCATTATAATATCTCTGGTTATGAGATCTGTTATGTCCACATCATGAGGACAACTGTGGTTATGTCCACGTCATCATAACAGCTCTGGTTATGTCCACGTCATTATAACAGCTCTGGTTATGTCCACATCATAAGGTCATCTGTGGTTATGTCCACGTCATTATAATATGTGGTTAATTCCATCTCATGATATCAGCTCTGGTTATGCCTACGTCATTATAACAAGTCTGGTTATGTCCACGTCATTATAACAGTTCTGGTTATGTCCACGACGTTATAACAGCTCTGTTTATGTCCACGACATTAGAACAGCTCTGGTTATTTCCATGTCATTATAATGGCTCTGGTTATGTTTATGACTTCAAAGCTTGAGTCACAGCAGCACATATCAGACTTTGGGAATTTAGAAAACATTTTTTGCTCTGGATCCTTGGAAGGGTCCTTGGATGTCCTGTTCCTTGCTGTGGTATGATGCGTGTTGTAATTAGTGTCATTTTTGCGTGCAATTATCATTTATTGACCAATGAAATCAACCTTGTATTTTTGTTTTATTTTTCAAATTAGGAATGTAGAATTGTGGCATCAGATTCCTTTTCTGTTATTGTTAATCCAAAAACTTTATTTACACATAAGTTTGGCAAATAAAGAATTAAAGGAGATACGTTGTACTTGGTGTTTTCATTCTGATTTCTTTATATCTTAGACTTTTTGTACATACATACCTTTACGTTTGTATCACATGTGACATTACAAACATGAATTATGGGATGGTCGAGTGGTTAGAGTGCTTGATGGAGAGTTGTGCTGTTATTGTTAGAGGCCACGATTTCGAACCTTAGCTGGGGCCTCTCATTTCCGAATGGTTAGAACCATGAAGTGTCTCACTTCTGGTCAGTGCAGGTTCGAGCTCCGCTGGAACCTAGGCTGACTTTTGTGAGAAAGTTGTCAATTTACTTGCAGAAGGTCGGTGGTCTGTTCCCAGGTACAGTTGTAACCGGGTTCTCTCCTCCACCATTAAAATCTGGCCAACACCATCTTACTAACTGAAACGTAAAACACTTAAAAATTTTAAAAAAATCGAAACCTATCTCCAGCCGGATCAGTCTATAGGTCTCTGCTGGAACCTAACTTGAACATGTCATGAGATCGTCAGTTTCTTGGGGGGAAACCGATGGTGTTAACATGTGTATATTATAAAGTGTTCCTGACTGAGAAAATTTTGTCCGTTGATAATGACAATTTTTATACATATTTGAATGCGATGTATCCCAACGAACTGAATTTAAAGACGCCACAGAATTTAGTACATGCACCTCATAATTGGACGTTTTACTTTCTACAGACACAGAAAGGAAATATGAAAGTATGATTCATGGAATGTTCATATCGTGATGATCCAGATTAGCATGATTTATGGTAAATTGATATCGTGATGATCCAGATTAGCATGATTTATGATAAGTTGATATCGTGTTGATCCAAATTAGCGTGATTTATGATAAGTTGATATCGTGATGATCCAGATTAGTGTGATTTATGATAAGTTGATATCGTGATGATCCAGTTTAGTATGATTTATGGTAAGTTGATATCGTGATAATTGCTATCAGTATGGTTTATTTAATTTTGTTCAAAATGTAAGATAGTAATCTTTTCACAGTGGTTATTCTTAGACAGATTTGGCTATTTTTTAGATTTATTATTTTGACTTGTATTATACCACTTTACCTTTAGAAAATCTATTTAAAACTGGAGCTCAACTGATGAAGTCTAATAGACAGAAATTATCGTCTTGAGCATTATAACTTAGTTATTATGTTTATAATGTTTATAATCACCAAGGTCGTTGCCACTGCTGGTTTACCGTACGAGTTCCCGAGGGTATACATAAACCTAGTACCTGGTATTTCGGTACCAGCTGATAGTCTTATACTAAAGTAATATTTGGCACTGAAAACACCATTTAAATTCTAAATTATTCAAAAGCTCAGATAGTAATCTTTTTACAGTGGTTACTCTTAGACGGATTTGGCCATGCATTTTGATTTATTATTTGGCCTAGTATTATACCACTCTACCTTTAGAAAATCTTAAGGTGCTCGTTTCCCTTGATTAAGACAATATTTTAACAATCCTCTATTCCATATCAATACTGTCATTTGTACAAAGAATCGGATTAAAATATCGGTCTTCTCGAAATCCCCATTGTTATTTCATTACTTACTTAAATTCTAAACTCCTCAAAATCTCAGATAATCACCATTTATCAGTGGATACTCTTCTACAGATTTAGGATTAATAATAATTAATAGTTATTCTATTGTTTTTTTTCTTGAATGATACCACTTACTGTTTCGGAATTCTGTTATATCTAATTTAGGTTCGAGCTTATGGCAAAAACGATTGTCTTGGGCATTTGTTTTGACTTTTTTGTGCGCAAAACTATAAATTTTGTATTATGTTTATTATATTTAAAACCACTAGGTCGTTGCCACTGTTGGTGGACCGTTTGGGGACTCCCCTATACTAGACATAAACCCAATGCCTGGTATTTTGGTACCAGCTGATTATCTTATACTTAAGTAAAATTCCTTAAGAATATTACCGTTTACATTTTAAACTCGTCAATAGCTACCATTTACAGTGAATACACTTAAACGGATTTAGGAATACAGTTAGACTTATGGTTTTGTCCTAGTATGATACTATTTATTGTTTTGGAAAACTATTACATCTTAAATGCGAGCTCAACCGATGAAGTCTTATTGACAGATACGATCGGTAGGATAGCCATCTTTTTACAGTGGTTACTTTTAGACGAATTTTTTATTATACAATTAGATTTATTATTTGGCCTTGTCTGATACCGTTTAGAAAATCTATTTAAAATTGGAGCTCAACTGATGAAGTCTAATTGACAGAAACAATCGTCTTGAGCATTATAACTTTGGTATTATGTTTACAATATTTAGATCGTATGACCTTTTTTGCAAAACTATTTCATTGGTATTATGTTTATAACATTAGTCTGATCAATTACACTTTCTTCTACACTTGGCCAAAATACTATTGTTGCTCATTTGATATTTTCATACAAAGTCAAATCTAAATGTTTCGCCATTAATGGATAAATATAGAAACACTGAAGAAGTTATGTGTCGAGGACATTAGCACCTTTTCATATCTATGCCAATTTTCCGTATATAGACTGGTTATCCATTGCTTTTCTCGGACTACACTTATTCACCTCTACTTTACATCGGGATGTGATCTTCTTACTGACTCTAGGCATCATAGTTAAATAGCAAATGACCAAAATGAAAGAAATCAAGTATGGAATTAATCGGAGAGAATAGTTCTTCCATCAATCAACCTAATACCTTCGAGAGAAACAATTAACTGTGACGTAGGGGAAAATAAGACATTCGGAATATAAGAAAGTACAAAAACAAAATATAGACATAAATAGATTACATATCACTGTGTTTTAGACGTTTCATTTGTAATGCATGCTAAAGGTTTCCTCGTAGAAGGATTTTGCATCACTCTTGGGATACTGTTATCTTATGTTTATAGTATTCCGATACAAGGTAAATATTTATAAATATTATAAACACATACTAAGTAATACCGAAGTTACAGTTTTGTAAAAAGAAATGTAATAAGGCTAAAACAAATGTTTCTGTCAATGAGGCTTTATCCGTATAATTGAAAATAGATGTAAAGTTCCAAAACAGAAAGTGGCATCGCACATGGCCATAAAATAATGTAAATTTCTAAATACGTCTAAATGTAATCATTGTAAAACCTGACTGTCTTAGTTTCTGATAAAATTAGGATTTAAACAATGCTATCATTTCGAAGCTAATAAGGAAACATGAAAATATTTAGATTATCAAAATGCACAGTTTCTGATCTTCCTTATTGTTTACTTTTTTGTTTGTCTTTATATATATATATATATATATATATATATATATATAATATATATATATATATATATATATAATATATATATATATATATATATATATATATACGCAAATGTTATCACGTGAATAGACGAATAGATAAACAATAATAACAATAATAAACAGACAGAGAGATGAATTAAGATTATATATATATACATATATATATATATATATATATATAATCCATCTGTCTGTCCGTTTATTATTGTTTATCTATTCGTCTATTCACGTGATAACATTTGGTTGTGTACTTACCATAAGAGTTAACGTACAGTGAACACCTAATGCTATTTCTACATTTTGTGCATACGATAAAATACTAAACAATTCGATATTGCTGATAAAATCATATGGTCACTGAATATTCTTATAATTTTCATAAATGAGTGATTCATGAAAATGAATAAAACACATATTTTCAGATATGTATTCTAGTTTAAACGGCAAACCTTCTACGAGTGACATGTTTGTATTTTACCAGATAAAAAGTTGTGTGACGATGGTTGGACATACGGGCGTTATATGTACGGTTATGGATGTCTGAAACAGCTGTCAAATCAATTCACACGCAAAAACTGTTTGATGGAGGGATATCATTTAACATTGCTTACACAACAGTACACTCACGATTCTATTATTTGTGTGAAAGGTAAGAATATACACATATAGACAATCACACATACATCACAGGCACATGCAGATATATATATATATATATATATATATATATATATATATATATATATATATATATATATATATATATATTATATATATATATATATATATATATATATTACTTGAGGAAGTTTGGTGGTCTGTTCTCGATGTCCACTCCTCTGCCACCTTATAACTGTAAAATTGAATGAAACAAATAATAAAAACACAAAGATGCCAGAACTATACAGAACGTGAAATCTGTCGATAGGGAGCCACTGAACTATGTCTACAATATATTTTATAAACATATACAATATCTCTTTGCACTATGACGTATATTAAATCTGGAGAAGCAATCTTTGAGTCGATAATTTTTTATTTTCAAATTATAATTACTAGATTAATACAATCTGAAATTAAATCTCCACACAGTTTCAAAATTATGAGTGTCACTTTGCGCTTAAGAGGTACAGTAATCACTCTGACATCACAATAGGCTATATGGTCGTCACTTTGAACTCGCATCGATCTAGGCATTGTGGGCAATACAGTTCATCTAAATCACTTCACAACAGTGATAGTTGAAAATCATTTAAAATATTGTCAACAATATAGTTTAAGAAGAGGCCCAAAAATGCCCAAGACGATCGTTTCTGTCAATAAGACTTCACTAGTTGAGATCTACTTTAATATATATATATATATATATATATATATATATATATATATATATATATATATATATATATATATATATATATATATATATATATATATATATATATCCTAAAGAAAAAGTAGTATCAATTAAGGCCAAACACAAGACCAGATGATAAATGATAAATGAATAATCTTTACTTTAGAGAAGTTTAGAATTTAAGTGGTGCTATCTGAGCGAAATAATACTTTAGTTTGAAAAAATCGGGTGGAACCGAAATACCAGGTACTGGGTTGATGTATACCCTAAACGGGGACTCAACGGTCCGCCACGGCGTCTTGGGATAACTTCTTTTAACATCATAAACACTATTATTATTATTATTATCATTAATATTATTATTATCTTCCGTAATTCGTTTCACGATTGTTTCATGTCTACGATTGTTACCTTCGGAAGAAGAGTTTACCAACCGAGTAATATAAACCTGTCAGCTAAATACTGCCGTATTACTCTCTCTCTCTCTCTCTCTCTCTCTCTCTCTCTCTCTCTCTCTCTCTCTCTCTCTCTCTCTCTCTCTCTCTCTCTCTCTCTCTCTCTCTGTGAAATAGATTTGTAAGTTCTTTTTCTAAAAAAATTGAAATAAGCATTAAATTACCTTAATTGTTTGCATTATTTTCAAGATGAAGAGCCTGAACCTCGACCGAGTCAAAGACCTAATTCAGATGTATCACCAAAAAGTGCTACCACAAAGCCTAATGGAGACTCTTTCACTAACATGAAGATAAAACCTGGACATATGATTGAAGAAAGTCAGGAGTCTCGGTCTAAAGTCTTAGCCTGTTGTATGCCCGGGATCAATGGACATTGACATTCAAAATTCCTGTGCGGATTTATATGAAGTAAAATTTTAAGAGTTCGTTACTTTCATTATATAATTATGTAAATATTTGTTGATATAGAGATAGAACGACCTCTTCACGGGTAAATAAAAGCATATATTTAACGTGTGTCAATTTTCATTATATAGTTGTTTAAGTAACTCTTGAAATCGATTATGTGTTGTGCGAATTGTAAATATTGTTTAGCTCCAGTGGAAAATTGAGCAAATTAGTTTTATATTGTCATATATATACCTGTATCCGATACATTTCGCAAATGCGGCACATTTCCAACAGTAAAAAGAGCAAACAAGTTAACTAGTATTAAAGGTAAATATATTGTTAATTTGAACAGACTCTTTGTTTCAGTAATTGTTAATATGGTGAGTTTCCGATAGGAACGTGAACTTTGAATGACATATATAGGAAAATATCAACATTGTATGAACATTAATAGTTAAACGTTGTATTCTAATGGTAAAAATTTATTGTCTTAACATAATCCTATTCTTTTCAATCTTCAAAAATATTCATGGAAGAAAACTTGTTGGCTTTATTTTGTATCGTTTTATGCATACCAATACTCTATGAGAGAGAGAGAGAGAGAGAGAGAGAGAGAGAGAGAGAGAGAGAGAGAGAGAGAGCTAAAATTCCGGTATCGCGCATTTTACAAGTGAGACTATCTGTTTTTCGTATTGTTTCATCATATATATTGCAAAAGCATCGGCATTGTCACCATCTAGATTGATGGATAGAATGTTTCCCTTTGCGAATGTTCCAGTCGGAAACTCTATTCCCTCGCCTTTTGCTAAAATGTTACCATAGGATGATATATCTTTTGCTCCGGTAAAAACAGTTGTGTGTCTTTCCTTCATCAATCTGTCTATCATAGACTTGTTTGAAATATTTCTTAAAAAGAAATATTGAAGAATCATGTGTTTGGGGAATCGTTCCGTTATATGGTTTGCTCTCACAACTGTGTTGCGGAGAGTAAAATACTGTTTACCTGGAGCAGACGATAATGATTCCAGTGTTTCGTCGTACAATCCTCCATGAAAAATACCAAATAATTCATTTGAAAATAATGGATATTCACTTAAAATATCGATAGAAAGAAACAGACCAGGTTTCATTTTTCTTTGCTCTGCAAACCTTGTCAACACTTCAAGTTTGCTCTTTGTGTCTCCGTTGGCCTTTTTAGCATAGAAAAAGAGTCCGAACTGTTCTTCGCTTTCATCTTTGGAAGTTTTACACTTTTCTATAGTCAATCCGGCGACTGGAGGAACTCGAGCGGGATTTATGTCACTAAAGTCACTGTATGTACCGTTTTCATCATCCCATTTATATATTTCCATATTGTACACACTTGTAATATTTCTTTTTCTTTCAAAATCATCTGCAGATGTTGAAACTGAATAGTACTTATCTATCCACTCTATGGTTCCAGTCTCGACAAGTTGTTGAAGCATCAAAAGTTCATCCGGGCTTTCTATTTTCATGATGACGTAATCATCTTCATGGATGTTGTTTTGTATCCAATTCGTTATATTAATTTTTCTGATGTTTTGCTTACTTTGTTCTTCGCTAGAGCTATGATGTCTTTTGGCATTTGTATCATTATTTTCTTCATCCTCGTCACGCTCACTGTAACTTTTTCCATTTATGCTACAAAACTCCACGGGTGAAAATAACGTATGGTTTTGAAAGGTGTCGTAATATACAGAGAAAGACGAATTTGAAATGAATGAAAACAACTCATATGACGTAGCATCTGGATACGTTTCCAAAAATAAATGCAATGCAGTTGGTAGTGTTCCTCCAATATTTATGAAAAACATTTTAGGTTGATAATCTCTAAACTGAATACTCATGTCCTTCTTCCGATCAAGGCCTTTACTTTCCGATGGCGGCTCATGGACACGTTTAAGTTCCAAATCACTGCGAACAAATTTGGGTTTTATCTGCTGGATTGGGTAAAAGTTTGAATAGATGTCATTTGAAAATGCTAATATGTACAACAAATGTCCACAGATTAATCCGAATATTAGGTATACACCAACAGAAATGCAAAATTGCCATCTTCGAAATGTCAACAAAGCAGCATCCGACCTGCGCTTACGTACTGAAGAATTTTGTTCAGTAGACATTTTCAGTGAACAACACATCTATATTATAATTTGGACGGTTCTTATCTATCCCAATTCACAAGGTGAATGATAAGACTTTTATCGTACCTTGAAATCGGTGTAGTTTCTATCGATCTCAAATTCATCGAACCTTGCCAGATGTCCAACAATCAGAATA
>BROG01000045.1:1047500-1057500 GCA_030159075.1 Atrina japonica | reverse complement strand
AATATGAAATTTGGAAGCTTTCCAGATACGATCTAACTAGAAGAACCCATGCTTTGAGGGTCGCAAATGTAGAATATCGTCACCAAGCGGAGCTTGGCGCGAACATTTCTGGAAATTTGTTATTAATTTTCCGACTTTTCACATAAAAATCAAATGTTTTACACCTATTTTTTCGCTGCGCTTCTGTCTGAATCCTTTCCTGGTCATTACACATAAAACTAAGTTTAGGATCGTAATGAGGTCGGGTTTAAACATTAAGTTAATTTTCACAATACCGACTCCTTTTTATCCCAAATAATGCATTGAATTGGCAGACTAATTATGCACAAAGTAAACTTGAGTTTCAAAGAACACAAATGTTACAAAAGCAGTTCAAGTGAGGTCCAGAAAATTTTGATTTTTAAAAGATTTGGGAATCCTTTTCTGGATTCAGCCTAGAAAATGTTTTGATTTTAAAATCTCTGAGAGGCCATTTTTCTGGCTTCCAGACACTAAAACTTTATTTACTATTTTCCTTGTCATGGTCACGTCTAAATTATCAATTATGAGATTATCTCTTGTGACGTCAAATTCCAAAGTGCCCCTAATCATTTAATCAAAATAAAACGCGTCACAATGACGTCATTGATTGAAAAGATTCGACACGTCAATCAAGAAGATTCACCACTGGTTCACTACTGGTTGATATTATAATGTTAAAATGTATTTTTAAAACAAAGTTATTGCTTTTGAAAATATATAATGAATATTAGTGATTACATACGGATAAAATGTCAATGCATCAAAGAGATATTGATATATTAAAAAACGACCCGTAAATTATTCCGCTTGAAATCACTCTGGCTGTTTGGGCATATTTAGTATCGTCTATCGATTGTTTAAAGAATGGACCTACTGTAATCAAACTGCAGAACAAATATCCAATTATGCTTTGTGCAAATTCTATGTAATTTGACGTCATTTTGGTTTAGGAATATTTCCGGTTAAGATAACCTGTTAAATCCGCTTTTGGTTTTTACATTTATCATAACAGGAAATCGAACTCCGCAAAGGACTAACGATACCTTTTGGGGCTTTGTTTACAAACTGAGAGGTAACAATTACATAGACAGCGATATGCCTTTAAAGTGATTTTCATATTTATTTATCAGTTTTCATTTAATGTAGATAAACCGAATTAAATAAAAAGCTTGCGAAATGAAATACACTAGAATTTGGTAGCACTTTCACTTCAGCAGTTCAGGGGTTCATAAAAAACCGGAAACATCTGATATACAACGGAATATTTCACCCGAGTCTCCAAAAATACTCTAGGCCCTAATTCTCAATAGACCAGTTGATTGACATTCCGTTGTAATGAAAATGTGGTGTAAAATCGAAAGTCAGTTGTAGATCAAATGCCAAATAGACATCGATAGTAATACATCTTTTGAAGAAAAGTAAAATCAGAAAAATAATTGAATACCTTCATTGTTGCAGCTGTAACGAGGTAGATATATAATGTACTGGTAATGATACTGGTATCGAACACCACAGATCTAGAAAAGTACATCTTCGAACTGACAGTAACAACTAACGTTACAGTACCGTAGAACCTGTCCGCTTTGAGTCGTAAGACCATATACTGGCTATTCATAAATTGAAAATTCTATTGTCGTGACAAATGTTAATGGGACTAATTTATGTACCACGTGATTACCAATAAGGTTTGTGCTGTACTAGTATCTCCAATGGTGATGGAACATAACTTTACGTAATTTTCCTGCTGATAAGACGTTACAGCAGGATATTGTCTGCTAGCGCCATTCTATCACTAATAGAGACAATAGTCCTGCACAAACGTTATCAGGAATCACATGGTACATGAATTAATCCCATTTGTTTGTGTAAAATACATTTAATGCACAACAGTCATGTGAAATAGATTTCCTGAATTTTTGCATGACAGTCGTGTGAATGAAATCAACCAGCAGATGCAGTTGAATCTGGTACATTTAACATTGCGTGGAAGGAAGCTTTCTCCACATTAACAGAATACTTTATTTCCGATGCAGGGGCTGAAAATTCCTTAAGTCTGAGGTCCGGGACCTACATATTTAACTTTCGGACCCTGTCATTTTTCTGCTTTGTTGGTCCGAGGACCGAAGTCTGAATCGGTGAATACAATATTTTACGGCCTATAGGTCCATATTTTTTTCTCCAAAGTTATGACCTCAACTTGTTCATCACATCGACTTATCTGCAATACCTCATTTTAACATCGTAATTCAACATTTTTCACTGGATAATCTAGCGGCCTACTCCAAACACCCATTTGTATTTACACTTAATAGAACTATTAAATATAATCTCTTGTGTGCGTAATGCACTGTTCATAATCAAGTGACAAAATAATGATCTTTCAAGTTACAATATCATTGGGATTCAAGATGTGTCAGAAACTGCGTAATAAAAACACATCGTTTACAGTATATTTATACCGGACAGTTTATACTTTTGAATGATTCCCTTATCTCAGTACCCCGCTGTGAAGTTGAAGTCTTCATTCAGACTTTCAGGACACTACAAACTCTGTTCACTGGAACGTGACCTTCAACTGATAAGGATCACGCAGCAGTCTTTGAAGTTAGGAAAGTTTTAGAAAAAGTTTTACATAAATTAATTATCACTCAACCATGAGTCTTTAATTGTTTCACAATTGCAGCTACATAATAATTTAGGCCTATGTAAGGATAAGACAATTATTGAGGTCGCTTGTATTAACAGGATAAAGAATTTAATGATAATTTGCCAGGTAACATAATAGCGATGTATCCCCTACATCAACCTATAGGCCATAAAATACAGTAACTGTTCTGTCAGTTTCTTTCTAAATTTTATTCCCTTTGTAAAGTTCAATCATCATCTTCTAATATGATTTTGTGGCAGTTTTTTTGGTATATAATTTTGTGTTCCCACCTTTGATAATAGTTATATATATTGATTAATTATATCAAAAGTCTGACTTGGATCTATTGTAATTGGACCCATATGTTAGAGGACTGGACCCAGGCAAAATTTAACAAAAAAGTCCTGGACCCAAGCAGCTGAAAGAAATTTTTCAGCCCTTTCCAATGTTGTGAACAGCAATGAAGTAGATTGGCTTAAATAAACACTTTTCCCAGGTGGATATCTTTTAAAGCTTTTTTTTTTGTTAGTAACACACTTCAATCCAGTAAACAATGAAATTTAACAAGTTTACATGAAGTCAGCGAAACAAAGAAATGTTGTTTATTGACAAATATTGTTTCATGTTGACATCAACAGCTAAATTTTACTGGTCCACTTCTTGGTAGACATACTCACCTGAAAGTAATACAGTGGAACCTGTCTTGAAAGATCATTTTCATGAAAGACCACCTGTTTTTTAAGACCACATTCTGAAAAACACATGATTAAATAATCCTTTGAATAAAACCTCTTTTTAGAGACCACCTGTCTTGAGACACTTCATGTCAGTGGCAGATTGGGTGGTCTCTCAAGACAGGCTCTCATTCTATTTTGTATTGACACACCAGTTAAAAACTTTAGCATAGGAGTTATATATTGGGGAAGGCAGACATCAATGATACACAGTGTGTGAGAGTTCACAAAGTACCAATGTAACAAAAAGGAAAATATGCATTTGACGGTTAGAACCCTTTCTTGCTTCAAACACAAATAAACACCACAATGCACAAGATCAATCGCAGTTAAGTTTTGATTGGTCCGGTAAACCACTTTCGATGTTGATTCTGACATGTACTGAAGAATCAGAAAAGTTTGTTATGGATTTAATTTTGTTATTTTCATTTATCAAAGAAATTAAAAACGTGACAAAATTTAAGATAAATTACACTTAGTAAGGTTTCTTCACAAACATGTTTTTTATTTCAACAAAATTTAATACATGTATCAACAATTTTTTTTCATTTCTAAAACAATGAAATTTTAACCCCACAAAATTTTCTGATTCTACAGTATTTCAGAAGCAATTCAATGTACTGAAAACATTTAATTATTCATAAACAACACATAATCTTTCTCTCTCTCTCTCTCTCTCTCTCTCTCTCTCTCTCTCTCTCTCTCTCTCTCTCTCTCTCTCTCTCTCTCTCTCTCTCAGCATTACAGATGTTATTATGCCACTTAGTTATGAGGAAATATGGTTTTAAGTGTATACAAATACCTGGTAAAGCATGGAAAAGAGAAGAAAATACTGCAACTGGAAATCATACTAAATCGCTGTAATCTTAGGCTTACAGTACATTCACATGAACTGGTCGTAAAGTAATATGTTTGCTTTTTAATACATGTGCATATTTACCATGGAACCTTGCCTTAAGGCTGCCTTGCTAAGGGATGCACCTCACATTTCAGACCACAAGTTTTCAGTCTCTTGATACATGTAATTATCTAATAAATACAGAACCTCCCCTAAGTGACCACCACACTAATCAGTCAGTTAGATGGTCCTAATAGCGAGGTTCCACTGTACATGTATTCAAATGTATAAATACAGTAATAGCCATATGTGTTCAACTTCCAACTACTGTAGTACTTTGATGATATTAGACATTCTTTTAATTATAGGTCTCGGTCCATGCATATGTAGCTACATATATAGAACCAAGAAGGTTTTAATCGCCTTACAGAAAAGCTGGATATTTACATAGAAAACAGATACCTGAATGTCCATGACCAAGAGTTTATAAGTGATGTTGAAGCGCAGATAGAAAAGTTCCTAAAAGACAATGACCAAAGTAATATTAAACTTACAAAAAGGTACCTGTAATTTGTATTTTCACATATACACAAAAGCCACCTGTCTATAATGGCTACTTTTGCCTGTTCCAATGTCAAGTTTGACTATATATATATATATATAAAATGAAGTCATAATGCTCTAAAACAAAAAGAATAAGGAGAGAATTTTGAATTTCTAAAAAAAAAAATACAAATTGCATCCTTCAAAAATATTAGGACCATTAACATTGTGAGAATAATAGTGACTTGTGCATGAAAAATATTATAAATTAAAGGTAAGATTGAGTGATTATTTACTTGTCTTTAAGTATCTACATGTATTTCGTTATATATAAACTCAATTATAAACAATGACAGGGCTTTTTCTGCTCCCCCAAAAGAGAGGCCCTTACTTTTCCAATTCAGAATTTTGCAACATTTTCTCACAAATTGGGAATAATCTAACAGCATTATTAGAAATATAATATGTGAAGATAATTGCTCTGATACTTTAGTGTTTAATTTACAAAGCTTGCATTGTATCTTACTTGCTGAAGAAAAATTCAACTACTTTTCAGGGTTTTCCCTTACGCATGATTTCTGCGTCTCTGATGCATAAAATCTTTTCAGAATGCAAAACTTGAATATTAGTGAGTCCCTAAAGACACAGAAAAGCTCAGTATTTTTTTTTCAACCTGAGACTGAAAATGTGTGCCTTTGTTTTTATGTATTTTCTTGAATTTCATGAATTTGGGGGGACTCAGAAATATAATGAAGGACTCAGGGATTTTGTTCTTGTGGGTCTCTGGGACTCACTAAAATAACATCCTAGGGAAAAGTCTGCTTTTGTTTTTATTTTCTTCTTTATCTTTGGAATTAATTACAGAAGATACTCCTTTTCTCACCAAGATTAAAAATTGGGAACATTTTGGTCTGAAATTGATAAGAATATTATATTTTGCCAATGGGATTGGGACCTTATAGTGGACCTGCACTGACCAAAAAAAAACCTGAATGAAGTAGCTGATGTTTGACTGGTATAGGATTAAACCTGGCTGATTATGTGGGCATATTGGTCAGTTGACTTGAGGAAGGCTGATGATATTTTCCATGATATAATGTACATTGTAACTGACATTTCTCCTCCACCAATAAAAACTGGTGACTTACACAACTTTCAAACTTGTTTCATATAAAAAAAGAAAAGAAAAATCAAAACAGAATATGATGAACATGACAAACTTTGAACAATGGTGATAATATTTATATACAATTACATTTTGTTTCAGGGTTTTGTTGTTTCCACCTGTGAATAGTCATCGGAGATTTCTAATTCACAAAGTTGTCGAATCCTATTCCACTTTGGATAGTTTCTCTGTTGGTGAAGGGAAGTGTCGCAGAACAGTTGTAGCTGATTGTAGGCTGTAAGTATGTGTATGTACGTCCTTGTTGTATTATGAACAGACCTCTTGCAGTGGTCTAGTGGAACAGCAAAAGGTCCCAGGTTGGAACCCTTGTACTGAACCACATCAAAGACTTTAAAAATGGTAGTGTCTGTTCCTTCGCCAAGTGCTCTCGGCATACAAGGTGAAAGTCACGGGTCTTCCAGACTTAAAACTGGGGTTCCATGTCATGGTTGGCATGGCACACAAAAGAACCCTCGCTGCATTGACTTTAGTCCATAGCACATCTCCATGTCAATGAAAAATAATTAGCAGGATGTAAAATAACAGTAAAATAAAAAGATATGTATAAAGATTGGCTAGGACGTTTTATGTCATCAGACGTACTATCAGGGTATTAGATTAGCGGTCGCCCAGTCGCCAATGCAGGTAGAAGTTGTGCTGGGCAATATAAAATAGTCATTATCGTCGCCCAGCTGGCGAGTGTTAAACATTTATTATCATACCAGAACCATACCCTAAATCCCCCTAGCATATTCAGACAGCTTTTGTCATCCTCAACAAAAGTTGGGCTAATGGTTTTCTAGTTGGAATACCAGTTTATAAACTTCAGTAGCCCAGGTGGCTATTACCGGTGTATAAAAACAGTAAGCCTTAATCCCTGCTGATGTTTAATGATTGGCCAAGATGGTTTTATGTCATTTGACTTACTGATGTATAATGATTGGCCAAGATGTTTTTATGTCAACAGACGTACTGATGTATAGTGATTGGCTAAGATGTTTTATGTCATCCGACTTACTGATGTAAAATGATTGGCCAAGATGTTTTAATGTCGTCTGACTTACTGATGTAAAATGATTAGACAAGATGTTTTAATGTCGTCTGACTTACTGATGTGACATACATTTTGTACTGCCATTTGTTGTTGTCTATCATGTTTTGTGGACAAACCTCGAACATTTTCAATTAAGCCAACTTCAAAGTGTAGTATTGTATCATCTTTTGGGTTAGGGTAACAAAAATAATTTCAACTAGGACTGGTATGTGAATTGTCAGATCTTTAAGAATATCAAAACTCATTTTCAACTGCAAACTTGGGTCTAAAGACTGGACTTTGTCATTAAATTAACAAAGTTATTATTAACCTTATTAAAATGGGATGGAAGTGTAATCATAGATTTTCTTGAATACAGATAGGTGGCTGATTGTCATATTTTCTTTTGTTTTCTTTCACTTTTGTTTACAATGGAGTTCTGATAAGAATATCAAATATAAATTTCTTAGAAACATTAACTTTATTTCTTCGTTGTAATGAATGTTCTTATTTGTCCCCCTATTTATTTCAGGATTAACACAGAAGAAAAGCAGTTGATGTCAAATCCCAGGCCCCCATCTGCAAGGGGAAGGGGGAGGGGACGTCACAATGTAAGAAATCAAAGTCCTGATATTGAAGCTAACAGCCAGTCTAATTTGATTCAGAGGAATGATGGGATAGAGTCAGTTGGTCCGCATCAGAGAGATCTTCCTTCAGGCAAAGTTGGAATTCAAAGTGCAGGAAGGTTTGTTAACATTCCAATAAAGATAGGATGTTGAAAAAGGATTTTCTATATTATTGATTTTTTTGTCCCAAATTGTTTCACTTACCGATATATGGAGACATTACCCTATACAGATGAGGTGTCATATATTTTGACCTATGCTATAGACTAAACAAAGGCAGTGATGTTCTTTAATGTGTCACACCTGCAATGACATAGGACCTTGATATGACTGAATGCTGCATTATTTAAACCAAGGGACTTGTCTGTGTAAAACCAGGTGCTGGGAATTGGACCTGGGACCTTACTAGAAGAACACTGTATCACTAGACCACCAAAGGCAGAATATCAAAATATGTCCCATTTCACTTTTAGAATATGTGTTGCCTACCAGGGCTTCTATTATAGAATATACTGTAAACATTTGTTGATTGATGTCACTAGTATGTTTTTTTCAGAGGTATATTGTATTGATTTTTCTTCTTTTGTGTGTGTTTGTATGTGTGTGTGAGAGAGAGAGAGAGAGAGAGATTGTGTAGGTGTGTGTGAGTGAGTGGGTGTGTGTTCTCTGCCACATTCAACAATTTTTCAGTTATATGATGGTAGCCAGTTTTAAATGATGAAGGAGAGAACTTGGTTACTATGTGCCCAGGAAGAGACCAATTGCCGGCCTTCTGCCGGTAAATTGGCAACCTTGGTTCCAATAGGGCTCAAACTCACACTGACTAGAGTTGAGAGACTTCATGGTTTACAATGTGATACTCTAACCACTTGGCTACAGAGTTCCCTTTAGTATTGAAGGTGTCTTGTCAGTAAATGTAGAATGACAAATGATTGTGCTTGGCCTGATCTGATGATATGAAATTGATGACACTTTACATTACAGAGTGAGAAAAAAGAGACCAGAGGTGCAGTTGTATGTTCCCAGAGGTCGTAGGATACAAAATCAAAATAACAATGAACAATCTGTTGGCAGGAGTCGTAATTCTGAGAGTTTTCCAAATGACCAACCTGCACACAGTCTGTCAGATAAAGTTCAAACAAATTTTTCAGAGGTGACCATTCAAGAAAAACCTGAAAGCAAAGGTAAACGAGGAACTGCAGGGAATGCTTCAGAGAAAAGGCGACCCAGAAATCGTGAAATTTATCTTCCTCCAAGTCGTAGACAGAAGGAGCAAAATGAGAATCTGGATAGCAATAGAGGAACTGAACAAAAAGCAGGGTATTGTAACTTAGATAATAATCTAATACATAGGGAGACTGAAGAAAATGAGGGAAAATTTTCCAGAAAAGATAACAGTCCACATTGTAATTATGTGGATGAGTACTGGGATGAGGTTTCTTTTGATGGAAAAAGAGAAGATGAAACCACCAGACACATGTTGACCTATAAGTCAAGAGTGGAAGATGTGGACAAGAATGTGAATCTGGGTCATATATCCCATTTTCTGGAACATAAAAATCTTGAAAATCAGCTATTTCAACATCAGGATTGTGAAAGAATAGAAAAATGTATTGCAGAGAGTGAATCATTTTCATCAAATGAGAATATTATAGGAAGTAAATTGACCAGTCAGAAGAATTCTACTGTTTATATGGATAGATCAGTTTCTAGTGAAAGTAAATCTGCAGCTAATCAAGACAGCTTATTGGCCGGTGAGAAGGATTCTATAAATAATCAGGATAGCTTATTCACTGGTGAGAAAGATTTTATAAATAATCAGGATAGGTCAGTGTCTCCAGTAAAAACTTTACGAACTGATGAGGTTGCTTGTTGTGAGGATGAATCTACCCAAAATGTTCCTCATCATCAGAAAAGTGAGGAAATGGGACAAAAACCTGAATATCAAGATGATTCCAGAGGAAATTCTGAGAATCAGAGTAATTCAGCAAACTGTGCATTTCTGCATGATAAATTCAGTGCTACGTCTAATTTTAAACATAAAAAAACAGGGGGCATATTGCATCCCACTGATATGGCAGGAGATGTGAAGTGGGAGGGTGAACTGACAGGAAATAACAGTAACTCAACTGAAAATTTTCTAACTTCAACTGAACTGAAAGAAAATGAAAAGGAACTGAATAAAAATATACATGTAAATGATGCAGCTGGTATTGTACAACATGACAGGGAATGGAAGGAAACAAAGGAGTCTTTTTCTATGGAGTCCATTCAACATGTGAAGAAGTCAACTGATATTGATGAGTCATCAAATGTTGCACCACATTCTACACAACAAGGTGACTCGTCAAAAAGTGTAGAGCATTCAGCAGTTGTGACAAACAATTCACAGC